>JAPYYQ010001057.1:0-43310 GCA_030522585.1 Anagyrus pseudococci | reverse complement strand
GTATTATACATGTAGTAAAATTCCTCTATACATCGAGTCTGTCCCCAAAAACCTATACAATATAGTAATTTTTACTTATACAAATCTATACGTGTACAATTTAGCTGCACTATTGATATTTTAGTTTTTCGAAATCGTTAAAAAATATTACAAACATAATTTATTCATAGCTAACTTTACATAAATAATATAGTTCCTTGCAGAATACTAACATCTCAACCGTCGCAGTAACCAATTCGTTGCCATTGGAGTAAAGATAGCCAAGCACAAATTCAAGCCAAAACAACACTAATTTAAATTGAATCTTAATACAAATTTAGAACCCAAAACTAACTATGGTAAATGTTAAACAATTAATCTCGCTATTGTGTTGTATTATTCTATACATTAACAGTGTAAAGTGTTATAATTTTGAATTTCTCAACGATATCGTAGAACACATAACAAAAGATACACAAGCACATCACGTGACACTGCTTACATTATCTAACAAGGAATTTTCATCCTTGTCTCTTCAAATCATTAATACGATTCTAAAAGTTTTTCCTACGCGCTTTATAAAGCTATCAGAATCTCGTAGTGTAAAAAAATTGCTAAACTTTCAAGAAACACGTGTTAACATCCATCATCCTAACAGATTAAAAGTCCTATTAATAGAAACTCAAAGTCAAGACGAACGATTGGTATTTTTGGGATTTATGCATTTGTTTCGACTTCTCGAAGTACTTATTAGAGACGGACCAAGACCATACTGTCTGGTTATTCATGTGCGCAATGAATATTACTCAAGAATCGATAATATCTTAAAATATCTGTCTCGCAAATTTTTCCTTGACGTTACGGTAGTTGAAATTGTTGTACCAAAAAAACCTGTAAGTTTAGATAAATCGATGATCTGTAATCAGCAACGACCAGATTTCAGGATTCACCAATATAATCCATACAATGGTATACACACAAATATGGCTTATTCGATTAAAGTTCAATTATTTCCTGACAAACTCAAAAATCTATTCGGACATCGGCTTCGTTTACTTGTACTCAATAATAAAACAGATACAACTAGACGATTGGTCAGTCCTACAGCAAAAGATTGGGATTTTGACGATGAATTATCAGTATGTCGAATTTTCTGTTTATTACGTAACTGCTCTTATCAAGATATTATACAATATTACAATATAGAATCATTGACAAAAGATGCAACAGATTTATTCAGTATGTCTGTGCTGGCCACTGATGATAACCTGTACGAATATTCACCATCTTATTATGGTTATTACAAATCTAAAATAAACTGGCAATTTATTTTCAATATAAGCCTTTTGCCATTTATTGTTATAATTTTTTTTGGCTTAAAGAAAATATTTAATCTTCATAAGAAATTTTGGTCTCTGTTCAATATAACAACGATTCTTTTAACAGGACAAGGTGCTAGATCTGCGATTTTGCCTAGTGGAATGATAAATAAAACTTTTTACTTTGTCTTAATCATCATATCCGTAGTTTACGTATCAGAAACATTAGGGGAAATTTTTAACGCAAGATTAACTTTAAAAGAATATTATAAATTCGACAGTCATCAAGATATTCTAGATACAAATTTAACTGTGTATGTTAGTATGAGATTCTTATCTTATTTCAGACATCTTACACAGTATAATCCAGAATTTTTCAGTAAATTATTAAATAAAATAGAAAATCCTACATACATAGATCCTTCTAATATTAGCAAACCATATAATTACAAATTAGATGAATCAAAGTATATTGAATTATTCCCAAGTAATTTAGAGTCGATTACATTAAGTATGGATGAACTCACTAAATATTATAATAAATCGCAGATCAATATAATGTCTGAAACTGTTGCACCTGCTTCTAATTTCCTGGAATATCATTTTTCGAAACGATCTCCTTACGTTAAAAAATTTAATTTTGTGTTACATAAACTTCGGGAATCAGGTATGTCAGAATTTATCTATAGTCAGTACTTTACTCACGATCTTCAGTTTTGTTACTATGGCGAAAAAGAACCCGAACGGTTATATAACATGAATAATTATTTTTTGACTACGAAAACAACAATTATTATTTGACTGCAATATTAATATCTTGTTTTATTCTGATGGCAGAAATTTTTTATAACAAGTGGATAACCGATAGAAAATATTTTAAACGAATCAGACGATATTGTTGTCGTCGTCCACGTGCAAGAGTGTCACGCATGCGTGGCAAGCCACTTCATATCAAAGTTCAAACTCGGTATCCTTAAGTTTGCCGATATCTTATTTATCAAACTGTTATAATAATAAGTTAAATGTTTTTTTTAAATTAATCAAAACTTATGTGTCAAGTGCAATTTTATCCAACTATGACTTTGGAATGTATTAAATATTATTGAAGAATTATTTTTGTGTTTCAAACTTGATTGTGCATTTTAAATTGTAAAACATGTTTACAATTCTGTGTGAAAAGGTTGAAATAAATTCATTATAAGAGCCACGCTAATAACACAGCTATAATCTTATAAAACCAATTAACCATCATTTTTTTAGGAACTTGAAATTTTGTTTTAACATTTAATATTTCATGTATACATCGCAGACTTGAGTACCTTACTCGCCAAGCATATTTTCACTTGAGCCTACGTCCTAGAGACTCCCGTCATACGAAAAAAGCAGACTCGCATCTGTCTAACGCAGCGAAAAAGCTGATGCAAGCTAAACGAACGTTTATCTTCAAAGGTTTATCTCGGATACCCAGTAGCCTCTTTTTTCCACCTTTCAGCTCGCAGCGTATTTACTCCATGCGTCTTGCATCATCGTCATTATTATTACTCTGTTTTTCTTTTGTGCCCATACATTACCGAGTTTTTTGAATTTGCTTTCTATGCATTCAAATTGCTGTTTTCATAGATGACTTCTATTTCCCTTTTCCTACAGTACGTCCCGACAAGACCGAGGGAATTTATTTTAATGGCCTGTAGGTAATGGAAAAATTGAATTGTTGTGCTATTTTGGAAAAAGCTTCCGTAATTTTTCTAGAGTCCGCAACAAAAAAAAATTATTTACTCGATTAAATGATCAATTAAAAGTGTAACGAGTTCAAAACATACAACTGTAAAAATAACCCTCACATCTAAACCTACAGCCACTTGTCTTCTTGATCTAACCACCAATAACGTCATCCAAAACTTTAGAACACCAGAACCGCATTCTCCACGCATTCCAAAAACATAACCTCCGAATACAAAGCCCAACAAAAGAGAGCTCCCAAAAAAAAGGGGGAAATAAAAAAAAACGCGCGAAAATTACGGCTGATGGGGCTGGCGCCGCGGCACCTGGGCAGCCTCCCACCCAGCAGCAGCAGCATCCGAAAAGCTCTCCGGCCGTACGTAAGCGCTTAGTATGTATGAGAGTTTTACTGCTTTTCGGCGTGTTTGCATAAGAAAACACTTGGAAACGCTCCGGCGGCCGCGCGCTACTGCCTTGTCTCTCCTCTTGCTCGAGAGCAGCCCTGCCCGCGGAGAAAGAGCCATGCCGTACACCTCTCTCGCGGCGGGCTCTCGCACACACTTCGCAGCCCGCTCATTTCCCAGGCCTCGGAATTACACTTACGGAAAATTACGTCGTTCGCGAGAAGGCCGCCCTCGCAGTGCCATCCTATACCCCGTTTTACTCGTTCGCGTAGGCTGAATTTGCAAGACGCAGCAATCGTTGGCTTTTTTTATTTTTATTATTATCGATTAGCGCTTTGCGCGTGTAAAACGAAAAAAGTGAGGTCAAATAAATCGATGGTCGTATACGATAGTTGCGACGAGATCTTGGTGTGATAAACAGAATTTTTAATTAACTAAAAATTCATCCTGGTGAAACAGGAGTGTACAGCTCGGCCCTCGATTATAAGCGAAGCGGCTAAAAGTCCTTCGAGCCGACGAGCTTTCAGGCTAGAACGTTCGAGCCCTCGACTCTGCCGCTCTTCTGCGGGAGAGAGAGAGAGAGAGAAAAAAGCTGCGGAAGGAGGAGGGTATATAACCGAGAGTCGCGATCGAGGCCTCTCTCGAGTGCTGCCGCTGCATCTCGAGGAAAAAGAGAAAGGCAGACTTGTAGGTGGTGGGTGGGTGGGGGGGGGAGGATGGCACGAAAATCCCCGATAAATCAGCGTCAAATTTCGCCTTGACGCCCAGGCATGAATCTCAGTTGGTGCGGCCGCATAGAGAGTAGTGCCAGTTGAGCGGGTCGGGGAGGGCGAGGGAAAGATGTAAAGTCAGTCTTAAAACCGGAGGAGGCAAGCTCCTTTGTCTCGGTCTGCCGGGGCCGTCAGAGCCCGCAGCTCATTTCCTCCACCCTTTCCTCGTTCATCCCGAGCAGCAGCTCCTCCGGTTTGTCTTTATTTCCGAAGCCGAGTCGCTGACCTTAGAGAGGGAAACTATACACGTATATACCTGCCGCAGCCAGTGCATTAGCATGCGGATATAGCGCTATAGCTTCCCTACCGCCGCCCGGCTTCCCTCCTCTGCATGCAACGAGGAAAAATGGCCTGGCCCGCTGCTGGAGGAAGGTGAGCGCGCGTGCCTGATGAAGCGAACGTCCGACCAAGTTTAGCTCATCGTAAAAGAAGCAGCTCTCTTTCTCACGTACTCTCTACTCTCGCGTCGACGCTGCAGCGATTTTTTACGGCACCTACCGGAGCAGAAAACTTTTTTACACGCGGGCCTGGGCTACCTTCCGCGCATTACCATCGTCTCGTAATCTCGAGACGCCCGGAAAATGCATGCCAACCCTCTATTTCTTGCATAGAGCCGTCTTAGCAAACGAGCAACTTTTTAACGCGCAAACTCGGGATGATGTATCGAGATTTATATCCGCCCGCCGGAATAACCGGCCGAGTATCTTAGCCTGCGTTTTACGTCGATACACTTGTTGAAGCGCACTTCGCCTGGAGTTTAGGGGCATATTTTCGACTGACACATCAACGGAGAGTGTCTTTATGAGGCATAGAAGCCGCTTTAAAGCTGCTGTCGCATAACCCGCCCGACGATGCGTGCGTAAAAACAAGCGGAGCTTTGATATCCCTCTTGGCTTGATTTTTTTATGCCGGACTGTGGCAGCCATTCTTTTACGGCGTCGTCTCTTTTATTTTATGCACATTTCAAAGCTCTACCCTTCGGTTATTGAAATATCAAGCGGATAACGACTGTTAAACGAATCTCTCGAATATTTTTCATCAATTATTAGAAAAGCACTTAGCCGCGACAAACTCGCTCCGTACGTATGGCAAACTTTTACGCCGGCGGGATCTCGAGTAGGATTTGCGCACCAACGTATACGCAGTCAAAAATCCTATAGCTGTACAGGCAAACCGGACGCAAAGTGCGCGCGTCCATTTACCGAAAGGGTCCGTAGAAGGGGTAGCTTGGAGGAGGGAGGGAAAGGCATTGAAAAACGAGGCCTGGCAACGTCTGGCACAATTCCGTTTCCGCTCGGTCAAGAAAGTTCATCTTTCCGGCTGGCCAACCTCGCAAGCACACACACACACACACGTGCCTTCCCTATATAAACCTACAGCCAAGAGTAAGAGAGGTTGAGAGGAGGATAGGTCGATGCCTGCTTTTATTTCAGCAAGAAAAGCGTTTGCTCTTGCGGTTTTCGCCTTCCGGCGCCCTTTACCGCCGACACTCTTTTTCCCCTACCACCTCTCGCTCGCGCGTTTCGCTAAACGTTAAACGCTCGCCCCGTTACTCACGGGATTTGATTACTTCTCTCTCTCTTCTACTCGCACATACACACACACTTGGGCGGCTTATTGGATTTATCGAGGCTCGTACATATACATAGTGTCGCGCTTGGCAATTCGGCGGGGTATAATAGCGCGACGTGACTGTTGACCGAAATGTGCAATAATTGCCGGGGGGCCTCGTGAATAAAAGCCTGAGGTGGGGGAGGGTGGCGCGAATGTAGGGACGGCGAGCGGCGTGAGAACGTGCCTTATCGGAATGTTTTCGGCTTGAAGGGGGGGGGGGGTTATGCGCCCTCGATCGGAATACCCAGAGAGAATACCAGCTCACTTGTACTCTCGACTTTTTCGTTTATTAAGCTTCTCGTGCAAATTAAATTGTTTTCGGCAACCGATCGAGCCTTGGCCAAGCTCTGGTTATTTTGCCGGCCTCGAAGAAATTGTTGCTATGGTTTCGTAAATCGAGATTCGAACTGCTTTTTGTGGTAACACTAGAATCGCGAATCTGCGGCTAATGAACGTTTTTCGTGGAGTAAAATTGGTGGAATTCAACGTGTACGAGGAATATATAGTTTTGTAACAAACGCCTCGTCTGCATGCTGGTAAAAAAGTTTCTCAAATCGTACGACTAGTTTAAGCCGTACTGAGACAAGTTCGTTCGCTCCGAAAGGGGACTTTAAATCTCCTTCAGTCATAGCTAGCAAATCGTCTTTGCATGAAGCTGCACCTATACGGCGTTGAGGAAAAAGTTCTTTTCTCTCTCGACTTTTATAATTTACGGATAATCTTAGAAGTAGCGATTTAAATTTACCGTTATTTCCAAAAACCAGAGATAAAGATCACAATAGCGTACTATTAGAAAATTCCTCCCATTGTAAAAACATTCCAACACGCAGAAAATCCGTTATATTCCGTCACTGATATACACGCAATTTAAATGGCCGATCGAAAGTCGGAAAAGCGAATCAATGACTGCAGATAATGCACCAAGAGTCGACGACTGTATCGTTCTCGATGTTTTACGTAGAAGCTGGACGTGGGGGGGGGGGGGGGGTGGAGGAGGACGAGCAAGAGAAGAGAGTATACGTGTATCGGCTTTCGAGCGCGTCATTCAATGCGCTTATGTAAGCTCGAGAGCACAGCCATGCCACCCACACACATACACGCGCACGAGCGCCCGGACAGCTTTTGTTCGAGATTGCGCGAAGCGGGAATCCCGCTGCTGGGCGAATTTCACAAGCGTTTGAGCCTGAAGATCTGCCGTAGACCTTTTTTTCCCTCTTCTCCATCCTCTTACTCGACCTCTAAGACCTTTTGTTTATTCGATTGCGCCCTGAACGCTGCTTGTCTCTTCTTTTTTTTCGCCCTTTTCCGTTGTAGACTAAAAATTAAGGAAAATCACAAAAACGACGAAATATGGGTTCGTCTCGAGTCTACAGGTCGGGACATTATGTTCATTTGATTTTAAGAAAGCTTCTCGGTGAACCAAAATTCCATAATCCACTTTATACGCTCGCTGGTAACCGACCTTGTCCCCTTAATCATCCTAATTCCAAAAAAGAATCAACAAAATCCCTCGTAACGCTCAAAGTAGCTTTTACCAGAATCGAAATAAAGAAAAGCTCGAATAACGAGCGGCAAGAATAAGCACGAGCATATTAAATCCAGCCGAAAGAAAATTGATGAAATCGAGAGGATTGTAGAAGAGCTAGGATGAAAAATTATCAAAGGCTACAGTATAGGCCAGCGATAACGCAGAGAGAGAAAGAGAGGGAGCCAAAGGGTACTCTGGGAGCTCCTTAATTACGCTCACAAAGGCTCGTTTCCCTTGCTCGTCGCGTCCGCGTTATACTCGTTAACCAAGCCCTCGTTATCATGCGTAGGAGCCGCGAAAGTCATCGCGCGCCGCCGCTCGCTCTCGCGTGATTTTTACAACAAAGCCCGGATATCCGATTAACGGGGCTCCCATCGACTGTAACTTTTTACCCTGCACGTTATATACCTCTCTCTCTTTTGGCTCGCACATTCGGTCTTGCCCAGCCGTAATTACGGGGAGGCCGTGAGTTAGGGTCACTACCTGCCCTCACCCCATTCGGTAGTTTCCGAATTGCGACTGGTCTATATAGACGTGAGCGCCAGTTCCGGCTGAATTGCACTCTTTTTTTTTGCTATAGGTACTACTAACGCTCGGCGAATGGAATTTTGAAATAAGCACTCTATATCGTTGATATCTGCTTTTTACGCTTGAATCAAATTGAAAATGTTTAACGAGCCCCCATCATAAATAACAAAATAAAAATTAGCCAAAACGATTGTTTAACCAAGTTAAATTCTCAGATAAAGAAAATCGAATTTTCACAGTAGGTTTAATCAGGCTTAGGTCTAATCGTCGGCTCTCCCTTTCAGATTATCCCGGGCATTGAGTGGAGAAAGATGCCGCGGGCTCCGTCGCAGCGAGGTGGTAGCGGCGCCGGCGACGACAACTACTACTCCAGCACTAGCTGAAGGGTCAACGAAACCGAGCCCTCGGGCTTCCCGCCCGTCGTTGGCCTAGACGCGTTACCAGCGGCTGGAGAAAGAGACCAGGGGGTAGGGGATACAGAGCCGAGAACAGCGAGGAAAAAGCCGTGGGCTAAGCAAAAAGCCAAAGCTACCTCGCATCACCCGGTAAGTGTACATACCTATATAAAGCGGACGAACGAGCTACTCTATATACCCTTCCTTTTGCTTTCCCACTTGTTTTTATGCCATCAGCTCTCGTGTATACGGCGCTGGAACAACTCGCTAAAAGTCTCGTTTACCAATTATCCAAGTTGCTTAGTTTTTAAATACATTCGATTACGTTTTCTTTTGAGCGTACATCGAATAAACAAAATATAAACAAACCAACGAGAAAAGTAACGTACGGAAAAACAATTCGGCAGTATTGACGATGCGCTCGGGCCTAAGCCTGGAGGGCGCGGCGTCGGGGCTGTCGCAAGCAGGAGCAAGCCTAGGGCCAGCCGGACGATCTAAGACGGCGACGCCGAGGTCGGCGTCGTTGGCGGCGGTTGCCGTAGCGCCGGCATCCCATACGCAGCAGCGGCGGGAGCAGCAGCAGCGCGTACCGGGAGGATGATAGATCACAAGCCGCAGATCCTGGTGGCGCCGGCGCTGAGCAACAGCAGCTGCTGGCGCAGCCTGCCCGGCGGTGGCTTCGAGCCTCGATGGCAGACACCCGGCGTCGGCGAGATACTCAGGGCCAGCCTCGTCCTTGCGCTCAGCCTCGGCATACTCGGGGCTAATCTCCTCGTCATTTGCGTCATCAACTCCAGAAGATACCACAAGTATATACACGCTCAGGTGAGCATTGCAGCTTTTTTTCTTCGTATGTGTGGTTCACCGGATGTGGCGGAGAGAGAGAGAAACAAATTGGGAAAAATCGTGGGCCGAGGGATAATCGGCGGGGCTTTTTAATGACTTGGAATGCGAGCGGAGCGAGGCTGATCGCTATAACAGAGCAATTTGCGCCGAGCTTAACGAATCTCGGAGTTTGCCCCTATTTTTTGTTGTTGTCGGAGGAAGCACAGGTAGCGCGAGCGTAAAGCCGGGAAGATTAATTGTCGTCCGTGAAAATGCGCGCGGGAGAGAAAGAGAGAGAGCTTTATTTCCCACGTGGCTCGTGTACCGCCAGTCTGTTGCTCGTTATGCTTACACGCTCGAATAACGATAAGCCGTTTAGTTTGATATCGCGAAATCGCCGGGGCCGATGTATAGCCTATGTAATTGCAAATCGCAAATTTACAGGCGAAAGTTTGAAAGGCTAGATTTTGTTTACAATATCAATACATAAACGAGTTTATATACAAAACTATACAGATCCTGCAAAAGCAACGATAACGCCCGGTATCAAACGTTCGATTGAGGCAACGCGTCGCTTATTCCCGGCGACCTGCCTATATTTTTCAATATTCAAACGCCAACGGCAGTTCTCGATTTCTCTGCAGGCGCACGCTCTCGTGTTCCCGCCACATCGGCTCATCCAATGGATAGAACAAGCACATCCTCCCCTCTCGGTGCGGTCTGTGTCCTGTAGCGGTGTGTACAGCCGACGCGGCCCGCTGGCCAGCGTAAAGCGACTGAATTCATCAGCATTGAATTACGATGCTGGAGAGCCTTGCCGCCCCCTTCCTCTTCCTCCAGGCTGGAACACGCGTATATATACGCGCGCGGTATACGTCGAGCCCGATAGAACGTAAGCTAGCTCTCGAACAAATTTAACGCGTTTAAGCATATTCTGCATTCTTCCTTGCGGTTAATGATAATAGACGTACTTATCCGATGAAACTCATTTCAATTTGAGTATCTCGTTGTTGATGGAAATTACAAACAGAAAATCCTTTCAATCCCGCCGAGATATGCCTTTAATTTCGTAATTGACGTTTTACCCGACAAACATTCCTCAAAGCTCTCTCTGGCATTAGTTGTATTGTATTCAAGCCCGTCTGAAGTGCCCGCTGCAAGGGCTTTCGCATTAAATCCAGCCTCGAGCTTCAATACCGCCCGCGCGGAAGTTCGTTTTCCAGCGGCGGCGAAAGTTGGTAAAAGCCTCCGAAATTTCCGAGGGGGGGGGGGATATAACGCCAACAATATTGAACGTGTCCGACCAAACTCCGTCCGTTTCTACTTGCCGCCGACACAACATTATGGCAACTCCGCGTTGTATAATTCATCCTGTATTTTTAAGGGGCCATCCAGCTAACGTCGCTGTGCTCAAAGCGCACGATAATCATTTGAAGGTTTATTTTACGCCCCCCCCCTCTGCCACTGCTGCTCTTCTTACGGGCCACAGCGCGGCTGGTATATCCGGCTATTATTCCGGGGAGCGCGCGCGGCCGGCCAGTTATACGGTTGAACTTGGTAATCGTTCGCTACAATGGAAGTCAAGCGAGAGAGACTCCTCTCTTCGCTGAGTTAAGTCTGCTTTTGTAAGTCTAGGCCGATTAACCGAGAGCAGCCCGACGCCTCTCTCTCTCCTCTGCATTACGCCGCGGGGGGCTGAATTGAAAACTAACTAACCGTACACGCCGGATGCTATTTTATTTGGCGATTAATAAACTTCCACCGACCCCGTGTGGGGGGATACTTGGGATTAGATTATCCGAGGATGTATTTCAAGCGAGTGGAGAGTCGTTGAATTAGAATCGGGATAAGGCTGGGGAAAAAGTTGGTGGAGATAGAGAGAGGACTAATTTTCATGTGGTTATTGGTTTGCGTTGTTTATCGCTTCGGCAGGCCGCTGTAAGCGCTTGCACACGAGTGTGATGTCGATTCATGAATATGCAAACTCGGAGAGACCGCTCGGGGAAGGGAGAGAGTGGTGGCATTCCAAAATACATTTAAATGCATTATCGGCCCATATGAGGATGGCCAGGCTAGGCCCAGCCCCTTCTTGATCGAGACGCTGCCCTGCACGTATAGGCACTTGCGAAGTTTGGCCGTCTTCAAGGGGAGAGCTTGTAAAAGCTTTCGGGAGATATGGTCTTATGATTTCTATCTTTAATAAGGAAATCGAAGGGAAGAAAAAAGGGCGAAAAATAAATCGTACAAACCGTAACGTCAGTTTTATGTATCAGCATACCGGTAGTTTCAAAATTTCAACTATAATTTAGGTCGTCGTTGTGCACAAGTCAAGACGCAAGATGAAACGAACTCATCCGTCAAGTAATATTGCTTAGTACCGGTAAAGGTATAAGATAGCCCCGCATAATCAAGCTTCCAACTTTGCGTGTGTGCGCGCGTATATGTGTGTGTATAGGTACGCGTAACACAGAGCGTGTCATTCACGCAAGACGAAGTTTTAATTATAATTAAGGATCGTGGTTTGCGTACACGCCTGGGCTTTGCCCAACTCTCATATTGCATTAATTGCTCGGCTCTATACATTACCAAGACAACATGCGTCAAACTATAATTACCCATGACGCGCGGCCGTTAATTTTGCAGAATAAAAAAAACAGCCGATAGGGGGGGTAAATGAAGGCATAAGCGAGAATTATAAATAATCCCGAGGATTTATGTTTCCGGTGCGATCGACAATCGGCCGAGCAGCCGAGGTACCTACTGACGAGCTTAGCGAGCAACGACCTGGCGATCGGACTGCTGGTTACGCCGTTCGGCTTCGTGCCTGCCATTTACAGCTGCTGGCCCTTCGGCGAGGTCGTCTGTCAAATCCAGGTACGTACAAGACTTTCCTTTCCCTCCTTTATTTTTCTCACCGAGCTTCTACCCTCCTCCCCATCCTGGCGCTCCTTACATTTTATTATTATTTTCGCTTCATCTAACGCGAATTCTCTCGACTCATTTGTTATCCGTTCGAGCGCGTTTCTGCCACACATGCGCCTGCCAACGTCGTGTCGGCGTCATCTTAGCACGTTTCAACCTTCCCGATAAAACGACCCTGTTCGGAGATCGTTGGTTTTTTTCTTCTTTAGAGACTTATCGGGCTCGAGGAAAATTGTTTTGGGGATAAAGAAGGTAAACGCGAGGGGCAAACTTTGGAGAAAGCTTGGGAGCTTTAAGAGACATATTGCGCTGGAAGTATGGCTTGGTAATTATACCGAGCTTATGCGAAAGTATACTCTGGCTGAATGAGATACTAATGGGGTTTGGAAAAGTATTGAGCTGCGAGTCTTCGGAGTCGCAAAAACGTCGATTTCAAAATTAAACTCGACGACAACTGTCAGTAAGCAAAGTTTCGATTGTTTTTCAAGTTTGCGTCAATTTTATGTGGCATTAGGAGAAGAACAGGAGAAAAAAAAGCGATCCCTAAACTTTTGGTTTTCGATGCGACGAAAAAAGGAGCGCACCAAGCGTCAGAGAAGCGAATTAATCCTTTCTTCGCACGTTTGAAGAAAAAAGCGAAAAAAGATTCAGCAGCCCCGACATTTTCCGAGCTAAAGGAGAACGTCCTATTCAGCCTCGCGAATCCTTAAAAGGAAGAGAGAGAGAGAAACGAAATTATAAAAGCAACTCGAAGCTGAATAAACCGACCGGGATACTTTTTTTCCTCGCCGCTCCCGAGGAAAAAGACATCCGCAAGGCGTTCCTCGCGCTTGGCTAGCCGAGAAAATCTTAATTCAATCTCGAAGGGTTCCCTCCACTCCCTTTCCCCTCGATATTCCACGACGCCGAGGCTTAATTCTCACCAATAACTCTTTCATTGGGCTAATAAACCAGCGGCCGACGACAACTTCAACTTCCTCGAGGACTACCTCGTCGCTCCCCTCCCTTCGATTTCTGCCAGCCTCCCATCCCTCTGCCCTACCATCTCGCTTCTTCTTTTTTTCCTCGCTCGTTCTCGATTCCAAGCCGAGCCCTGTTCTTCTGACTTTCTCGACTCTCTTTTTTCCACCGCTACGCTTATTCCCTAGTCTTTTTAACGACTGACTCGATTTCTCCATTGTTTTTCCTGCTACCTTCTCTTTTTTACGCTTCGAATCACACGACCTTTTCTCTATGCGCTTTGCAAGACGTCTTACTTTAATTTTCCGCGCTTCATCGCCACCAATTTCACAAGCCTAAACGTTTCTCACCAAAAGAAATAATAAAAGTGCAAAAATACCCGCCAACCGTGCATTCCTCTATTCTCGCGATCCACCTGGCACGCATATGTCCCATTCCCACAAACGCAGCATCTCGTTATTGTCGAGCGTTATAATTCTCGGCTTGTCCAGCATCTTGTCTTTCATCGCCAACTTGCCCTCCGAGCCCCATCCATCTCTCTCCTCGATTTTCCCTCGTCGTCTACGTTCGTCTGCGGGCCTGGTTCCGTTTCCGGCCGTCTCCGACTGCTGCAGCTCTGTAAATCGCAACCAAGAGCGAGCAAGAGAGACGCGAGCGGAAATTGCCGTCAGGTGCTTGGGCCACTTCCGGCGGCCTGGAGGGAGAGGAAGGCCGCGTTATCGAGTTCCTGGCGATAATCTCAGCCGTTGGCCTCCTCCCCCCTTCCCTCGCAGCCCATCCAGAGCCGCCCCATCCCTTAACGTCGTCTTTCTACCACGGCTGATTTGTGGCGTCGAGCGGGGGAAGGGGCAAAGCGAGAAATATGGGTCGCTGCGTGGACTAGCACTTCGTTACGGCTGATCGTAGATTCGAACGGCCTTTTTGTTGCTACTCTCCGTTCCTCCGTGTATATGCTTGACTGCGATTGCTTTTTGGGGATCAAAGTTTTAGCCTGGTGTTCTACAATGGCAAGGATGAATTTCGGTTTTTAGGTGCGATGGATGGTCGTTAATGGGAAAAGTATCGATTTGTAGTAAAATTGGCGTTTAAAATTTACGATCGCGATTAGTGTGATAAAAAATCATTTTTCACCTTCAACTAAGACATTCTAATCTCGCAACAATACTAAAAATGACAATCTCCTTTTAAAAACTATTTTTTCACAGTGTATAAGACGCGAATGTTAAAACGAGTGCCAAGCGAAGAATTTGTTATTTAAAGCACGAAACTCGTATACGTATACTCGTGTGTTTGTGTAACAAGACAAATTGCCGAGACAGGCTTAAAATCCACTTGAAAAATCATTAGCCCCCGAGCAGCGGCAGCGATAGCGCCGCAGCTCCAGAAAAGCGACTGTTGTGTATTATACGGAAAACGAAACAAAACCGTCCGTTAGCCAGAGTCTAACGGCAAGATCAACTCGGAGTCTCTCACCAGTGCACAAAACGCCAGCGGGACAAACATGAGCCTTTTTCACCCTCCCTCCTAATCTTGAGGCCGGCAATGGCGGCTCTCCAAGTTCCCACATAAATTTCCTCGGCAGCGCGACATAATTCAGCGCTCCCTATGCATGCACTATTTGCACGTACACGTTTATATGTATATACATACACATCTATGTATTCATACACACATCCGTGGCTGAGTTGAGCGCCGGAAAAGTGAGGGGAGGGGAGAAGGAAGAGGGGGATAAAGTCAGGTGTCGCGGCTTGGAGAGGAGGAACGAGTTATTAGCCCTTTTAATAATGCAGCCCGAGAAGCCGCGAGTTTTCCCTACATAGTTTCTCTCTCGTGCTAGCGCGGCTCTTGCCTTGGACTATCCTCAATTTCGCGTTCATGAATCGCGAATGAATCTTGTCCGGCGCGTCCTTTCTACTCCCTGTCTCTCTTTTGTGTGCGCAAGCTTTTATTTTATCGTGGACGATGTTTGAGAAAAGTCTGGCAAATGAAAGCTAAGACCTTGAGACCTTTGGGAATTAATTATTTTTCTCTTGCATACACTCTTATTATTTCTTTGAGGATAATGTTGCCACTGCGTATGATGATGGAAATATAACAAACTCTATACGAATTTCGGGATAGAGGGTAAAAACTGCAGATCCCGAACGAATACACTGACGAAACTGAGGATATATGCAAACACACGCGGTCGTAAATCAAATAGAAAATTTGTCCAGAGAAAACGTTCGCGTAGGACACGTGTGCTCTTCGGATATTTCTGGGTAAAATTTTATCCGATCACAGACTCGTGCCGAAGTGGCCTTTTTTTCATTCACTAGTTCTTTTTTCGAGCGAGCGAGAGAGCTAGCCAAGGTCAATACACCGCGAGCTATGCATGCAAAAGTTTCGTGCTCTGAAATCTCAATCACTTTCGCTTTAAGCCTCTCCGACCCTCCACTCGAATACATCCACTAGTATTTCAATAAAAAATCACTCGATCCCTTCTCTAGTTTTGTTTAAAAAAACAACAACAACAACAACTTCGTACACCCGCACGTTTTTCATATTCATCCCTGCAAACATCTCCGGCCCGCATGCAATCACACGCAAACACTTTCCAAAATCTCAATCCCCGAGAAAAATCTGGGGATTCAACCAGCAACTGCGTTGCTTTTTAAAATTCCAAAAACCACACGCGATCCTAGCCAGATATATATATACACATCCGGGAAGAAAAAAGATAGCGCTTAGTCGGTAGACTCGCACACATTTACTTTTGGCTCGAGTTTCCGAAAATCCAAAGAGCACGTTTAAGTCCACGCTCGCGCGCTTGTGGGTGTACTTGAACACGCGCGCTCGGACTTGGCAGTTTTTCAAATCGCCACAAATTTACGGGCCGAGGCATAGCCCCTCCCCCTCTTTGGTAATAAATGCGCGCTGAGCCACGGCGCCGTAAAGATAAAGCGCTAACCGGACTCCGGGAGGACGGGTAATTGCGGAAATTATGGAAATTCGAAGAGAGGGAAAACGGGCAGGGGCTAAGGACGCAGGGCTAGCTCGAGGGGCGAGGGGGCGTTGTTGCCGACGCAATAAAAACCGGATGAAGCATCGGCTCCGTGGATTTATCGGCTCCCCGCGGCCGCTGGTCGTTCGCGGCTTTATTGAATCGATAACGAACGCTTCTTCCACGATGGTATTAACGACTTTTATCTCTCTTACTCTCGGCTTGTCTCTCTTACTCTCTAACCCTCTCTTCCTCCGCATTCGAGCCTCGTAGTTGTAAGCGTAGAGTCGTATAATCGACGATAATAATGAAGGAGTATAACAAAAGTCGACTTAACTTCACGTTGTCTATTACAAAAGATAAATTATGAGAGAGAGAGTTGATTTGTTTACTCTGCATACATACACACGGAAATAAAATACGTATCGCCAGCGAGGACGAAGCAGCGGTAATTCTCGGTTCGTAAGAAACGAGGCGTGTGTATAAAAAGGGGGAGGTATCGCGAAAAGCTCACGGGCTTTCAAAGACTCACGCGCGAGAGAAGAAGAAGAAGAGGAGGAGGAGACGGAGGAGGTTCGGCCTCGGCGTGCGACCGCGGGAAATTGCAAGCGGGTGAAGGTCTCCTGGCGATAACCAGGACAACAACGACTACGACGACAACGAGGCAGTCTCGTGAATCCTGGCGCATCGCTGAGTCTTTCTCTCCCACTCCGTTACTCTTGAACGCGCGGCCCGTGGATTATCCGAGCTTTTTCCTGGCTTACTGCCAACAGTCACCATAGTAACCATCTTAAATCTATCTCTCTCTCTCTTTCTCTCTCCACCGCTCTCTCACCGAGCCTTTTCATTCGTTCTTTCTCTCTCTTTCTCTTGAATCTTATCTTTCTTTCGCTTACTGGTATTAGTATGTATACCCTCGTGTGGACTTAGTACCGAACGGCTTTTGTTTATAGTAATTAGCTTGAAATTCGGTCTTAGCTGGGAACTTCATGAATCGGTAAATTTAAATTGAACATGTATAATTGTTTTTTTTTACGTAAAATAATTAGGGATCGTAAGTAGTAACTGCCGCGCATGGCCAGACGCGAAGTTGAGTAAAAATGATTTCATGTCAAGCTAATTTTCCAAAAGTTTCTTTGTCTAATGAAGAATATGAGTGTCAATTAAGAGTGGCTTTCATTATGCATGCAAAAGTTGAAAAGTTAAATTACTTCAATCCTCGAAATTTTGGAAAATTATTTTAGTTAGCCGCGCAAGTTTGTTAATAGAGCCTTTTAACTCGACCAAATAGTAACGATCTGGTAAAATATTTTAATTTATTTAAAAAATTCCTATTTTCTTTCAATTTCCATGAAAAATGAGTAAAACGAAAAATTAAAAATTCAACATAATCATTCCATCCTCATTTCATCAATATCCATACGCCTACTGCTAGAGCGATACCGATATTTAAAGCCAATACTCCCCGGGCCCTGGCAGGCTCAAGTTCAAAGACAATAGCCTCGCAATCACCCACCGACCGTGCACGACGCTCCCCCAAAAAACCCCGGAGAATTCGAGCGACTCTCAATTCGAAATTCAAATCATCCGCGTCGCTTGAATAGCTTGCCGGATAACGCACGATAGCGCCGGTGAGATCCGGAAAACATGTAGAGCCGATACGAGCCCGACCAGCTGGCCGTTTGATGCAGGTAGAGGGTGGGGGGGCTATAGCTTTGTCGGGGGGAGCAAATTCTCCAAACGCTTTCGCGATCGTTTGCCCTCGACTAGCTTTACGATAATCACCCAACGACTCCCTCTATCCTCCGCTGTCTTACTCTCCTTCGTTTTTCTTTCATTTTTCTTTTTGCTAAATTTTTTAGCCTCCCCTCTTTTTTACGAGGCGGTAGAATTTCGTAATCGAGCTAAAAGTGCTCGTTTTTTCTCAAGCTCGTTCGGGAACACTCGAGAATATAGGAAAGGCGGGCGTGAATATTTTAACGAAAGATGCAGATTTCTTCGTTTTTTTCTCTTCTTCTCCTTCTTCTTGGCATCTTTACGCGGGCTAGCGGCCTTCTTTTTCTTCTCCCTTCTACCCTGACCCCTTGAGAGAGTCTTTTAAGCGAAGCTTGCGGCTGGAAACGTTATTTTTTTCGAGCTCGCATATGTTTTCTCTCGCTGGATTTGGGGTTTTAGGGTCTTAAGTATTTCATGGAGCCTGCTGTTTGGGAATATGCATTGTAGAAAACGCATGAATAAGACGCCGTTTTTAAATGTGCACGAGGTTGAGATTGAATTTTTTTTTTATATGAAAAAACCCAAGGTTGCATGTGTTTCTTCTTTCTACGCGTCGGCCACATAATTTATTTCAAGCGGTGTATCCGAGCGCGAAAGGGGAATATAAAGAAATACAACGTGGCAGGAAAAGGCGGATATTGCAAAACAAAGAGACGGGAATGATAAAAAGTAAATGGGATTATAAGAATCAAGGATGGGGGGGGGGGAGGGAGGGGTCGGTGCTGAATAAAGCCAAAGGTAATGGAGAAGCGTACAGACAGTTGGCACATGAATTATTGTGGGGAGGCTACGCTCGCAGGCGCAAAAGAGAAGGATAGAATAGCCTCCGGCGTGAAAAGCTGCAGCATGCGGGAGGAAGTCGCTTATCGAATTCGCGAGTCTCGTGAAACGTCATTTTGTTAGATATTTCGCCCGACCAAATTTTTTCGCGCGTACGTATGCAGGTTGTTTCATTTCAAAGAGGAAAACTATATCGCCTCCCATGTATTTCCGCGCGTAAATAACTACGCGCTTTTCTATATTACAGTTCTAATCGAAGAAAATAAAGAACGAGGCGTTTGTTTGCTCGAAAATTCCATCTGAAAAATATATTAAAACACTCGAAGTTTCAATACTCGGATATTTCTCAGCGATACTTTCATCGCAGATAACATACGACTCCCGGCGCTTCGTTTAATTATTAAAATTTTCTTTTTTACAATTAATTGAAACAAAAACGAATTGCGTGCGTGTTACATTTTCATTAGGGCATATCCACTTAATTAACCTCGACCATAACCCGAGACCTTTTTAATTTCTCGAAACCTCTTCCTATAATTTACTTTTGTTAACTTTAATAATCACTCGTATACGGGCATCTTTTACTGATGAAAAATCGATCCTTTATCCTAATTAAAATGTATATCCGTTTCAAATTATTCCAGAGGCATACGCGAACTGGTGCATTACAGTGAAATGTTGCGTAATTGCATTAATTATCGTTCTCGGATATCATTGTACTCCTGAAATCGTTAGACTCTATTTATAAATTAACAGACACAAGCTTTTTATTAATAAAGAAATAAAAGCAATTTTTCTACCTTTTCAGCGGTATACTTGAATTTTCAGTAAACGAATTCCGACTTTTGACATATAATGTTTCATTAAAGTTGTATTAAGTTTCATCCTGATTTATAGCGCGCCGAAATCCATTTTAATATTGACTATCATAAATCTACGCATGCCGTATTTGAAAAGCAGCGCTTTATATACATCTCGAAACTTACACCAGCTCGCTCCCTTTCATTTTTCACTCTCCTTTTTTTATCAATTTGTGCAGATACTCAATTAAATATCCTTTTTTTCCAAAGCTAATTTTCCAATTATCCAACGCCAAAAAAAAATGAATAAATAAATAAACTTGAATTACCAAAGAAATGAGCTTGGCCTACACCTGCAATAAACACCTCATAAGTCAAGTAGAGAGAGAGAACATCGAGGATCTAACGTCAAAATGACGCGGCGTGGTGTGTGGCCGTGCGGTATGTTGCAGGCGCTGCTGAGGGGAGCACTGACCCAGCAGAGCGCCGTCATACTCGTCTGCATGGCGATCGACCGCTACATATGCATGCTACACCCGCACCGCTACCACAGGCAGTCCTCGAGGAAGGTGAGAAAGAGACAGAGAGAGAGAGAGTGTCTATTATTCCTTGTCTATCTCTATTCCCCTTCGTTTTCTATAATCTAATTCTCATGCGAGAGCAACGTATACCTTTTAATTGTTATTCCACATCAGCCTAATTGTTATTAATACAAACGCGGCGAAAGCAATTAGAAGGAAAACCATTGCCCGTGAACTAAAACAATTAGCAGCGTACCTGCTGCTGCGGGAGGGATGCTCATCTCTCACCGAAAAGCCCCAAACCGCGAGAATGAAAAAGTGTGCGCGCCGCGCTGGCTTATAATGGTACACTTTGGACGGGCTCGATTGTTGACGCTCCCGAGCAAATGGAACGCGGGCGTCTCTGCATAATTGACGTTTCAATCAACTTTTCGGGCCGAGCCTTCAAATTGGCCGGGAATCAAGTTAAACACCGAGCCAGCAATGTGTCCCGTCGACACACACGTACACCGAGCTAAGCGTGTGTGCAGCCACCCGCACTCGCACACGCGTTCTCTTGGCTTTTGTCATTTTCGCTCTCGAAATGCCCTGCATAATTTCGCTAAGCAGAGATGGGAAATGTACCCGAATGCAGATAGAACGAGAGAGACAGAGGAAGAAATTATCTGTGTAGCGTAAGAATATGTGTGATTGCCGTTTTGGATTTTAGAACTGCCGTGCGGTAAGTAAGGGATCGAATGCTTTCATCTCTGATTCCCAATCAATCGACGAATTAGTATTACGCATTGAAATTTTAATTTTTACAATTCGCTACTTTTCTTCTTTCAGACTCTTGCATCTCCGCGACTCCTTTCGCGTAAAATTTCTCAATTTCTCAGCAAGCCCGGCTCTATAAACAAAGGATTTCAAATTCAATCCTCCTTACACCGTGGGCTCGGTAAAAGGAACGACTGAGAAATACAGACGCGATTATTTCAATTACGCTACAGCTTCTCTCCGAAAATCCACTTAGCCGACAAACAAAAGAGAGCGAAGGGCCGCGCGCGCGCGGCTAAGAAGCTATACACCATCCCCGATACGATTTTCAAATGCCTTGAGAAAAGGTCAGAGTCTCGGCTCGTTAAGCGAACGCGGCTTGCGCGTCGACTTTTCCCCAAAGTCACTTTGACATTGCGCTCTGGAAAATGAACTTTCCTTTCTTCCCGGCCTACGATCCACCCTTATAGCATATCCCGTTAGTCAAGTTGAAGATGTACCGGGAGCCTCTGATAAGATTGCGTGCGCACTTGGCAGGATTTCCTCGGGTATCTTATATATTCCAGGGCTTTATTGGCAGCCATTTTAATTTTGCAAAGAAATCAAACGCTATTGTTAATTAGCTAGTCGGGTTAATCACAAACGTAAGACTGTTTTATTAGACCATTCCATGGATTTTTCACAATCAAGGATTTCGAAGATGAAGAAGAAGTCGAACCTGTCGCAGGGCTTGTAATCTCCGTGTCTTTCAATTTAAAAAAACTAGCGCAGCTCGGCAAAAAGAGAGAGAAAAAAAAGAAGAGCGGGAGAATCGAGAAGGACTTTTCATTGAATGGCCAGCAATTGCCAAAGTGCGCGACTCAGCGATTCATTACGATCCTCGGCTTCTCTCCCTCGCCTTCCATCCTCACGCCTGACCTAAAGGTGAACCCTATCTTCTCGCTCTGCCCCATTCTTACTTCTAATTATTCGTTTCTTTCAAACATTTTTGCCAACGCCAGCTTTCCGTCCGAAACTCGGTTATTCGTGTACTCTCTCTTAACGCCGGCAACATAATCATTAACAAAATAACCGCGACGGGCATTTTGCGAAACGAGCGCCTACGAAAAAAAAAAATTAAAACTGGAGCACAAACTTTTTCCGCGTACCCTAGTTTCGCCACTCGAATCTAAACTCCGCTTTAACCTCATGTTCAGTCTGTGTGATTTCAGGCTTGCCAGAAAAGCTAGACCCATCTTCCTTTTTATACGCGTCTTCATAACGCGTCTGCTGGCTAAACGTGATAATCGTTCTCTCATCCGGCACACCCTCTATATACACGCGAAAAATATAAAAGCACATATCCGCCCCCTCTCTAGCGCGTTAGCTGAAAGCTAGACGTCCTTTTCTCTCTCACTCTCGTGGAAAAACATAAAGGCGTGTATAGATATAGAGAGAGATGTATAAACAGAGCTCGGTAAAGCGATATCGATCTTCTTTTGTGCTTTCTCTCGCGTACAGCCTTTTTCTCGGACTGTCCGAGCTTGCCTGATTTATTGCCCTCGCCCCTCCACCCCTTTTCGGCTCTCCTGTACTGCTTCTGCTTTCGCCTGGTTGCTATATTGACGATGATACATTGCCCCGTTAAAATCGGACTTATTTAGGTACTTTATGAATCCACGCTTTTCTAGTGCGTCGTTAGGTCAGCGAGAGGTTTAACGGAGCGTGTGTTGTCATTTGGATTTAGCGTACACATACGGTTTATTTTTTATTGTTATTGTTCGTTGCTGTTTTTTTTTTGTTTTTTGTTTTTTGCTTTTTGTAAAAAGGATTATTGCTATTCATAACGTTGTGCATCACGCGTTATTTTGATATTTTACTAGGTAAAGCTCTTACGCGGATACTTTTTTTATTTATTTTTTTTTCTTTCAAAACTACGTGTAATATAAAAATAAAAAATTAAGATCGTGCAACCAGCATGTCTACTTCACTACCCTAATTCCGAATTCCTAAAACGTTTCAACAGTAAATATAATAATGTGTATATCTTGCTTACAGCAATACTGTATGCGGCAGGGCTGCGTAGCAATTATGTCGACGACGTGGATAGCGGGCGTGGCAATTTTCGGCGTGCTTGTACTGCCCAGAGGTGGCTACTACTTCAACGACACCGGCCTCCTCGCCTGCGAGCCCTTTTTCGCTAAGGCCTCGCTCAGGTACATTGTTTATTTACTTTGCATTTGAATTTTCAACGGAAAAACAAGTGCTACCATAAATATACGACTACTCGATATATCGCCCATGTTTATAAACTCCAGCCCAATCCAATATAAAAATATTTCGAATTTTCTTTTCCGCTTTTAACGCTAACGTCGTTAAAAAAAAAAAGGACACACAAGCATCTCCAATTTCACCGGAGCGACGCGGCAAAGCGCGCAGAATTTTTGACCACAAACACTCAGTGGCTCGTCAAAACGTATGAAAAAAAAGAGAAAAAATAATAATAATAAAAACACGGCCGGAGATCAAAGAGTCGCAGTCGGCGCGATAGAATCCGGACGTCGACGAAAAAAAAAGAGAAGAAAATTCGGCCAGCCGCATAGCCGGGGCGTAGCCGCAATTCCCCTCACCACCGGTTCTCAACAGCATAGCAAGCTTAGCGTATTCGGGACAGTATGTAAACAGTGGCGATAAAAAAAAGGGAAGGGGTGGTGGGGCTGTGTCCAATCTATGCGTGTGTCGGTGGTTATACGTTGGTGTGTGTACGCTTGAATTTTTCAGAATACTGGCGTGCTGCTGCTTCTATTTCCCGACGACGATGGCCCTGATGTACTTCTACGGCTCGGCCTTTCACCTGAACAAACTGCGCCTCAAGAGGGTGGTCTGCGCCAACACGCCCGAAGTCGTCGGCGCCGGACACGTCGAGCGGGTGAGAGACACAGCCCGAGCTTTACTCTACGTCCAACCTATCCTCCCTCCTCCTACTACTACAACTACTCTCCTATACGAACACGTACATATGTGCGCTTTACGCGTACGGATATGCTTTTACACTCACTGTTACACGAGTCTTTGCGAGACTCTTCATGCGGCTTCTTCTCAGAGAGAAAAGCATGGGCGCGTATGGAGTCTTCCTCCTCTTTTTTCTTCTTTTATTCTACGGCCGTTTTTTTTTTCTCTTCCCTTCCATCTCAGGCATATCTTTTAACGGTTTTTGCCCCCAGGCAAGAAAATAGGTTTTCGTGTCGGAAATGCGTGTCAGTCTTCTCTTTATTGCGTTTGCTCTTCTTTTATCTCGCTTTATTTTGTTCATAAAGTAACCTCGGCTACGTAAGAAAAGACGTTCGAAATTAATCTAAAATTCTTTAAGATATACATGTAAGCTCATAAAATTGTGTACTTTTTCACGGAAGTTGTTTTTTACCCTAAATTTACTATCGAGTATGTAACTATTGCATTACCAGGTTCGATAAATTATCCGGATCATCGATAATCGGAGAAACAAGTTTCATAGAAAAAAAGTTAAAGATGAGCGAGAAAATAACATAGTTAGCCAATAAAAACGAATCTGCTCTAATCGGCGGGAAAGTCGCTATTCGACTTGTCCATTAGGTCTAATTAAAAGGAGAGAAAGCGAATACAAGACACGAGAGCTTGTGTAATTAGCCCGAGGCAAGGTCGAAAAGGGCCGTTGAAAGGCCTACGCTGCCGGAATTAGAGAGCTAAGCGGGGAAAAGAAAGTCTCGCGCCTGGAGCTACTGCACGCGTCCGACACCCTGAATAAAAAAACACAACGTGTGGCTCTCTCATTTCGTGCGCTCAGGCGACGAAAGAGATGCCCCCTCAAGCGTTGGCTAATGTCTCACTCACGCGTAAGTTGTGGTGAAAAGCTTGTCGATAAACAAATTTTGGGTGTCGATAACATCGGTCTTAAATATTCGAAAAGTACAGTGTATTCGCTAAAAGATATAGCGAATGAATCCCAAGAGTAAAATTTATCTCGGGAACTCGGGACTTTACCAGCCATCTATTTTTCTCAGTCACGAGTCTTTGACGACAGTCAAGAGTTTCGGCCGCGAGACTCGATAGCCGGGATAAAATCAAGATGGTCCGATCAATATGGATAGGCGAGAGGCGAAACTACGCCAAGTATTCCTCTCTCTCTCTCTCTCTCTCTCAAGAGAGAGAGAGAGTGAGCGTATCGAATTACCCGGGAGAGAAAATGCGATGCGTCACTTTGCAACATGCGCGCACCAAAGTCATCCACCCCCCGAAGCTTACGCGAAACTCTCCTCCACGAGCAGTTTGCGCAGTAAGGGCCAAGATCGTTATAGTTTCCTCCGTGGTAACATCAGGGGGGGCTGTACACCAAACATATTCGGTATGTATATGGCGGCCTTAAATTCCCGGGAACAAGCCAGGGCGTTGCTTAAAATTCTTCGGGCCAATGGAAAAAAAAGGCCGAAAGACAGGATAGAGTTAACGCGGCGAGCACTGTGTGTGTTTTCTTTCTGCGTGGCGTGTGTATTCTCCGTGAAAAACAGCGCGGAGAAGATCCGCCTGTGCGGGAGCCGTTAAAAAAGCAGCGAATACGTGCGGCGCCCCATGTAAAGTAAGGCGGCTCTCTCGACCTCTCACGCCCGGGAAGGGCCAACGCAAAACAAGGAAAGAGAGAGAAAAGGGGTGTGCGCCACGAATAAATACTGTAGGTCACGCCGAGAGATAGAACAGAGAGAGAGTAAGAGAGAGAAAGCCGAGCGCGACGGGCTTAAAATTTCAATAAGTCGCCGGTAGCGCGAAGCATCAGTTACTCCCTCTCTCTCTTCCTCTACGCGAGGGAACTCCACCTCCAAGTTGTCTAGAACTATTGTTGCCGGCTGGGTGGGTGGGAGCATAGCTTGCAGATGCAACGCGCGTGTACGCTCGAGTTTGTCTATCGTTTGTTTCCAGCAATTGTGTCCGCGCTTTTTCAACCCCTCGTCCCCCTCTACACGAGAGATTCACGCTTTCTATGTGCGCGCGGCGGTGGCAAAGAACGAGCCGTTGGCTTGGAAACAAAAGTTGCTAGGCTTTATGTAGCCCTTAGACTACTTTTAGGCTATAAATTTCGATTCGATCGCGGGGATTTCTTTCGGTGTCTTCGGCCTGACGTGATTTAGGAGAGGCCGGGATAAGTCCGACGACGATGATGCGAATCGAACGCTGGAATTTACGTTTTCGGAGCTTATACAAATCTATGGACTCTGGGTACATGTGTGTGGGTACGATAGGGGTTGATGATAATATTTCTGGGAGACGACGCATGATGTATTTGAAAAAGGACAATATTTTCCTTGGCAGGAGAAAGGGATGGGTTGGCTTATACGATCTGCTTGTCCAACGGGTTGCCACGGAAAATGCATATATCGATCTTTCAGGGAAGGGGTTCTCTTCGCTGGCAAATGCTCAGTACCTCCTGAGCGATATGGCGGACGAATGAAGCGACTCTTGAAAAATTCCAAGCGATAACCTTGGAATTTTTCAAGAGCTGGTTTGTTGTTTCTTGGAGGACTGGAAAATCGGGTAAAAAGGAAATCGAAAAATTATTGATACGGAGCGTGAGGATATTTGGATCGTGATGAATATCTTGTTTTGGCAAGGACTTCCGATTATTTATAAGCGAGCTTTTGGGAAAGTAAAAGAACTATTTCATATGAATATTATTTATATGAGGTTGTTCAAATATAAAGCCCGTAACCATTTCATTCAGTTGAAAATTAATATCGAGTAGACAGCTTAGAACCTAAAAACGAGGCATTTCAAATGAATTCAAAGAGATATTTACTAGCCACGATACGTATCTGTATACATGAAGCGTATGAAAGTCGGGGGAAAAAAGGCAAAAAATAAAAGCAAAAATGCCTATTGAAAAGAAAAGCACTTGTTCGTTCAAAAAACAAAAAAAAGGTATAGCGGAGCCGTTTTTAAAAACCGGAGCCCAGCCACTTTAGCAGATAGAGTGAGAGAGAAGGGAGGGGGAGGGATAGTGGGAGACACGAGTGCAATGAATAAAAGCCTCAACTTTTACAAGCGAACGATTAATACTCTTTCTCTCATTGGCCCAGTTTTGCCAGCGGCTCCAGGGGGGGGGGGGTATAAAGCACCTGTATTAACGGCTCCGCACACGCTCTACTCGGGTAGCGCGTCATTTTCAGCGATTCGGCCCATTGAGAACTCGAGAGGGATGCGGGACTTGGTGAGAGAGAGAGAGAGGGAAAAAGTGAGCCACACACTAAGGAAGCCTGGAGATTCCTCGAGATATATCTCGCGCGGAAGCTCGCTTTTAACTCCACCCCTCGTCCCTGCCCCGCCGGATATGTCTGAGAGTACGCGGAGCTCTCCGGACTTCCCGTTAATTTTGCGACCGAATTCGCCCGGCCTCTCTTTCCTCTTCCTTATGCTCTTTTAATTCCCGTCTGCTCCCTTTTTTTTTTACAAAACTGTTGAAAAATTTCGAAGTAATTGATTTACCTGCGCCTCGTAATACGTATTCCATTATTTTCGTATTTAGTTGAATATTCCGTAAACTCGCTCTGGTAAATATTAAAGCGGGCGCGTATCGATTTATTCGGACGATATTAAATCGGTAAATTTCAATAGCGATAAAATTAAATAAACTGAGAGCCGCAGCGAAAAACGAACAATCGCGCTGTTGCGTTAAAATTCAACAAACTCGATGCTCGTTTTCATAAAGCTACCTCACTCGGTTGTCCTTTTTTTTTCTCCAACCGCAGAGAAAAACAGAACGATCGTCATTCGGTAATTTGGGGAAAAAACTTTGGTAATGAATATTATAGAGGCAAGCGTAGGTTAACTCGAGAGAGCGAGCCATATATTCCGGGCAATTAGATGAAGAGGAATCAAGGAGAGAGAGTACGAGCGGAATAACAGAACGTAGAGAGAGCGGGCAATGGCGGAAGCGAGTTGGCGAAATGAGCACTGCTCGAGATGCGACGAGCGACCAACCAAACGGAGATAAGAGTGGGAGAGAGAGAGAGAGCTCAAGTCGGGCGATTCTTTCGAGAAAACAACGTTGGGTATATGTAGAGTCGGGGAGCTCGAGCTAACGATCCGCTACCACTTATTGCGCGTATAACGAGCTCCGGAGCTGCGGCTACGTAAGAGGCCGGTATTGGCGTATCATACGCTTCGGGTCAACTGCCGAGTTCAGATTCTTCGTCTTCTTATTCTTCTTCTTCTTCTGCCACTACTTTTCTCTGACTTTTATATCCCGCCTACCCACCCGTGCCGTTCTTATACCTATATACCTATATACCGATCGCTTTTCTCGCTTCATTTCTACGAAATTTATTTACCTCGCATTTTTCAAACTTTTTTCACCGCTCCCTTCTTCTTCTTTTATCCCACGATTTTCCCTCGAAATTTTCTGATTTTATTATTTTTTATTTCAAAGCTTTTTCAGATTTTAAATTTTCTGTATTCAGAAAATTCCTTTTGTTCCGGATTATTGCGTTGTGTTCCTTTATGGCGCGCGCTATATGTGCATCGCGAGCGAACAATGTTATTCTAGATCAACTTCGTAGAAATGAATTTTAATTCGCACGAGAAATTGAATATGTCGGTAAAACGTGGTGTACGTCAAATTTTACGCTAGTCCGCGATTAGGAAACAGACTAGCTCAATTTTGGCCCTTCGATTTTGTCCAAAATTCCAACGACAAACCAACGGTCCAACGCAGACGCGAAATACGAAGTTCCAAAAATCCGTATATCGAAAAATCCATCCAATTTTCCGCGTATACCAACGAAAATCCCAAATATCCTTGACTCGATCAAAAATAATTTTCAGCCGATGTATACGCATTCCTAATCCCCCCCCTCGCACCTCATCTCCCTAAAAATTCCCCCAAAAAATATTCAATCTCCCGCGCCAGAGAGCAGCGCGGCGGGTAAACGTGTAAAACGGCGGCAAAAAAACAATACCAAACTGGCCTGATTTTTCGCGCAAATCCCCGGGCGAACGAGATAATTCGATGACTGTAACCGACAAGCGTCGGCGGAGGCTAGGGTCAGTAAACCAGGCTCTCCCCCAATCCCTCCGGCCTAAACGCATTTGTTCGCCGCGCATTCGGCTAAGAAGAGGGTCAGTAAGCCGCGCGCGACTTGTGCATTACCATTCGCTCCACCCCCACTTCTCTTGCTGTTTCTCAGTTTCGCCGTCTTCCGTTTAAAGGCGTCTACTGAAACCCTGGGCTCTTCTCCGCACTTAACCCATATCGCCGCCGAGCGAGACTAGCCGGCTACGAAATGCGCCGCGATTCTCGCCCGCGAACCGGCGTCGTCGTCGCTATACCCATCCCCCCCGCTATAATCGCCGTCCCATTTCCACTTCCTCTTCCCCTTTACGAACGCCGCGTATTCAGTGCATTTTTACCGCCCGACAACGTATCCCTTCCCAAGCGCATATACATATAGACATCGACGCATACACCCAGCCGAGGCGCTCGACGCGCTATCACGCTGTACGGGCTCGCGCTCCTGTAACCGAGCGCTAATTTCAACTCGCTGCGACAGCGAGCCCGCGCATTATTAATGCGCGCGCGTGTCGCGTGTGGTTTAGCCCCGGCGTGCGCCAAAAATCAGGCGCGGGAGGAGCCGAGAGAGCATCAAGCCCTGTCACGCCTATACCAGCACCCCCGTTTCACTCATGCCGCAATAATAATCCGCTTCTGTGCGATGTGTGTGTGAACGTGCGCTCCATACGCGTTTACCCTCCTCCTCCGCAGCCTGTTTTCCGGCTTCGTGCTTCTCTAATCGCTCGCGATTAACGCCCGACTCTGGAATTTTCGGTCTGAATATTGTCCCCCCCCCTCGCGAGCGCTCCGCCTCGTTGGAATTACGTGCGTATACCGTTTTAAAAATTTACCTTTTTTATATCATTGCTAAATTGCCGAGCTGGCAATAAATTATCAGCGATGTGTTACACATAAGTGAAAAAGAGAGAAGTAAGTACGAGCGTGAGCGCATTAATCCGCGGACCATTACCTCGCGCGTCTCAGCCGCACAATTTCCACAATATCTCCTTTCTCCCTCGTATAGATACGCGGGATATCAAGCGACAATTCGAGGTATAAAAGTCAACCGGCAACAAACGTCGAAGCGCACGCGGCCAATTTTTCATTCTCCGACCGGTGTTTGCTAGTATGGGGGGAGAGGGTTCATCGTCACGCGCGCACACACGACAACCAGTGTAGCCTAGAGACACAGGGGGTGCGCGCGGGAGGAAGAGAGAGAGAGAGGGACAAAGAGAGATAAGGGTGTTATTTGCGGTTGGCGGTTTGCCGGGCGCGGTCATGCCGATCGACGGAAGTGGCCGGACAACCTGCCTCCTATTGCCTATATACGCGTTTCGATTTGCTAGATTCTCTGCCCCTCCTCCTCGGCCTCTCCCTCTACGTCTCTGGACCCCACCGGCTGCTATGGACCTTTTCGCTTGTATGAAAAGGCTTCTATATTTCGTTTGATTCTCCTGCGGCTTCGGGAACTTGTAATTTTGAAAGGAGACTGTTACAGCGATACGTGAAGTTTAACGTGGAGATCGATTTTCGGTGAGCGCAAGGGCTTCTTTATCCCCGAAAGTTTCATATTATTCTGGTGGTATAACGATGCGTAGAAATTTCGAATCGAAATAGCTCCTATAACGTATTCGAATGAAAAAAAAACTACGTACTTCCCACACGTCACTTTTGTTCTACTCTATTTCCGCTAAATTGTTTGCGACCTTTCAGGGAGCTCCACATAGCGGTAACGCGTTCGTCCACAACTCAGGCGCAAAAAGGACAGCTCGAACAAATAGCGCAGCCCGGCGTACCTCGCGCCATTAACCCGGGCGCCTAAAGAAGCTCCAACTAACCGAGCAATTAAACTATCCCCCCCCCCCGAAACGCCAAGGCCAAAAACCAACGCTCGGGAAAACTCTCTCCTTTCGCCCCCCGGAGGATAAATAAATTTCGCGGGCAGCTAAAGTGCATCCGGCACGCGCGCTCGATTGATTTTTATGTAACCCGAGGCGCCTCGCGACGCTCAGGTTGTTCGATAATAAGCTATATACGCTACCCCCTGGTTGCATTTCGTATTCGGTACGCGCAGGTATTTTCATTGGATTATGGAAATCGTTTGGATTTTCTTTGTCTCTTTGGAGAGAAGGATATACTTGGCAGGAAACGCTGCGATACGAACGCGCGCTTCGTTTTTATCGTGGCTTCCTCTCGAGATTTTCGGGGCTTCGACTTTTATAAGGTTTTTTTTCTCGGAACGAAAAATCAACTTCAAGATACGCGAGTTGTTAAAGCGCGACATTCCGAAAGCGATGAATTTTGCTTTAATATCGCGGGGGAGGGGGGTGATCGTTAGCGAGAGCCGATTCGTTCCGGCGACTAATGAAAACCTTTCAAATTACTAGCCTCGAGCACGAAAGTATACACACGGCCCACGCCGTGTTCACATATAACATCCGAAATGGGTCTGTATGCTTGATTATCGACCGCGAAAATAAATTAATGCCCTCTCTCTCTCTCTCTCTCTCTCTCTCTCTCTCTCTCTCTTGCTCGTGTAGTTATCGCGAGACGCACGGAATGTAATTCAATAAAGATCTCAACGGCCCCTCATCAATTATCCACGAATGACTGTTCACCGAACGTACATAACGAATTAACAAGATATCCATACTACCTCCCTCTCTTTCCCATACACAATATTATCCAGATTTATTTTGACTTACAATCTCAACAATTACAACAACAAAAAAAGAGCGGTAAAAATTTCTCACCGTACCGAGATTCGAAGACCAAGAAAAATCGAATAGCCGGAAATTCCTTAATAATGATGACGAGGATAAAAAAATAGGAGAGGAAAATAATAAAGTGAAGAAAGAAAAGATTGAATATGGCTGGGTGCTCGAATCGCGTCTCTCTCTCTCTCTCTCTCTCTCTCTCTCAAGGGCCATCGTCTCGGTCGCTCGAGAAAAATTAATTAGAAACGCGGTTGTCCGTATACGAGACACTCGCGGAAACGAGCGCGCGAGAAAGCCATAAAAGCCCAAGCGCGAGTGAGAGAGAGAGTGTCACGAGGGTAGGGATTGGAGGGCGAGAGAGAGAAGAGGGGGGGGGGCAAAAGAGCTTCTTCGGCCAACGCGACGATAGCATTGACACATATTCCGGCGTCGCGGTGGTGCTGGCGATCGTGGCTGCTGAAAAAAAAAAGAAAACTGGAGCAAGAGAGCCCCGCGAGATATCGACCGCGGAAGAAAGGCGACAACGGCTCTCAAATCGACTTCGTTACGCCTTGTCTGTGGCTGGGCTTCTAGTTTTTTTCCCTCTTATTTTTTTTTCTCTTCTTATTACGAGATAGCGATTCTTTTTTCGCCCTCCCTCTTCTAATTTCTTCTCGATCGAGCTTGGAGATTATTAAAATGAAGTTGCGCCGGGGAGACTTTTTCATTGTCTCGATGGATTGCTTTATTTACTTCACGAAGCGGCGACGAATTTTTTTTTATTTCGAGATGGCGGATATATGGGAAAAGTTTTCCAATCGAGATGCGCACAAATACCGCAATGATGAAAGAAATTTTCGATGGGCACATCGAGAAGTTTGTAATATAGTCGAATGAGAGTCGATAGGGAAGCGTCCGGCTAATGCTTTGGCCGAACTACTTAAAATTCCGGAGGGTAAATAAATTCGTCCGCATTCGAAATACGCAGGACAAATGTAATAACGTCGATCGGAAGATTCCAGCCTGATCCAACCGGTAACCCGAAGGGAAAAAGAAAAAGCGGGGAAAACATCGGAGAGCACGGGTATGCAGACGGGCGAAAAAGAAGGAAGAAAGGAGTTCGGGGGGGGGAGAAAAAAAGGTGTACGCCGAAAGAAGTAATTTCCACTCGAAAACTCGGGAGGGAGAGAGAAAGAGCTCGGCGCAAATCGCCGGATTAGCTCCTCTCTCCGACGGACATAGAAGCGCAAGAAGAAAAAGAAGGAAAGTAGAGGGGGGAGGAGGGAAAAAAGAAGAAGCCTAGCGCCACGCTCCGCTACCGGGATTATCCGTTACTTTCATCCCGTGCGAGAGAAAAAAGTAGTCAGGGGGGGGGGGGAAGGCGTATATGACAACGCGCTAATAATTCGCGCCTGGAAAGTCTGATAGCCTTCCGAAATCCTTGTACTTCGTTATCAGGCGTCCGCTGTTGCCTTTTAAATTTTCCGAATTTCCGACGTTCTTTTTCTCCCATTCAACGCTGTGTACGCACGATTCCAGTGGGGATATTTAACGAAATGTTTACCCGGGATGAACGTCGGCCTAGGATTTCCCGGGGAAATTTGTAGGTAATCTCGAAGTTACAACTCCAATAAACATCGCGAGCTTGCATTTAGCCGCGAAACCGTTTAAAGCTTCTAAAAGCACGCTTACAAAAGTATACCGTTAGGAAATGTTTTCAAAGGTAAAACCAAACAAAGCGGGCGCAAATGGTTGAGGTGGGGAAGGACAGAGAGAATACGAAACTCGAGCTGAAACAAACAAAAAATGTAAAATCTTCCGGTCGGTTAAATTTATGATTTTTCGCTCGGGCATGTTATACACATCGACAAACGCATAAATTTTCTCTTTTGTGCCGCTTTATTTGCCCGTACGATAAACAAAATAAACGAAAATATGTTTATTTCTCGTGGGCCTTTTAAAAAAATGCCCAATTTTCATATTTTCACGCTCGGCAAAACACACACTGCTCTCGTCAAGAACTCCAACTTCCCCCTGTTTTATCCATCCGAAGCACAAAATAAAGAGATAAACGGCGGATCAAAGAAGCGAGCACACAATCCAGCGTAGCGGTAATATTCCGAGGGGGGGAAGAGGCAAAACAACTCTCACCGGTAGTATAGGCTTTGGCCGCGAAAAGGACGCGGGGAGGGGCCAGTTTAGAGAGAGAGAGCAACGTCGTCTCGTTTGGAGGCCCAGCAGGGAAGAGGAGGCGAGTTTGTCAAAAGAAAGCCAGAGAGCGAGCGGAAGCGTGAGAGGCTGGGTGAGCAGGAGAGCCGCGACGTGATTAAGCTCGTCAGACTTCCGGAAAGCCCGAGACTGCGGGATTAGCACCGAGCGACTCTTAACGCCCAGACGTCCGTGGCCCCACCGAGCCCCTCTCTCTCTCCCCGTCTGTTCTGGATTAATTAAGCTCCCTCGGCTTTACCTCCTACTCCCCCCCTGCCCCTACTCTCTGTATAACGTTCTCACCAGATTTTCGCTTGCCTTTTTCGATTTTCGTCGCTTCATTATTTATTTTTCCTCTCTTCAAAGCTCACTGTACCTTTACGTATTAAAATTAACAAAACTTTATAGCGAGCTGTTTTTCTTTCGACCCGAATACTTCACTAATCAAGAATTCAACAACTGTATCTTTCATCTAGACACATACCACTCAATCGCATCCAGGCTTTGAAAAAAAAAAACAAAGTAATAAAGTTCCGATACCGATTGCAGCTGATCCTACACGAGCGTCGGCTGTCGACGGCGGCATCGCGTACGATGGCAGCGATGAGTCTCGGCTTCATCGTCATGGTGACGCCATGGACGATCCAGGAGGTCGTGGCGGCTTGCACGGGCAGCAAGCCGCCGGCGTTCCTCGACTTCATCGCCACTTGGCTCTCGCTCTCCAACAGCTTCTGGAATCCCTTTCTCTACTGGCTGCTCAACAACCACTTCCGCAGGATATCGCGCGAGTTGCTCTACACCAAGGTGAGTTAATGTACACCGTTGATTTTGAACAAAGCCGAGCGCGTCTTCAACGGTTATTACGTTTGACTTGCAAAATCGTTGTTGATATACAGAGAAGAAAAGAAATTCCAAGGGATAGGGAGAGTGTGAGATTTCTGCATGAATAGTCATTAACGTCTACGGGCATTAATATTCAAGCGCTCCATTAACGTAGCTCGAGGTAAATCAGTACGCCCTGGAGAGTGTTGAAGAAGAGCAATCGGGAGAGCGATAAAAGCACAGCGACACGTACGGTAGAACGCGCCTCTGTACAAGCTTTATCGGTAACGAGATTTTTCCCCTTCCTATATGTGTATACACTTTCAGCCGAGGGACCTCTGCGAAATGCCCGTCGATCGGCTCCGTTGTTCTTCTTTTTTCAGCTCTTTGAGAGCTTTATTTATTTACGGATGGTGAAGGAGTCGAAACAAAACTGTAGGTCACGCGGCTTCTCCCGGGAATTACGAGAGACTTTAGTCGGAGTTGGAGGATTAAGGGCTTCTTTTTCATAAGGGCAAACATTTTTATGAATATTTTCGTGCGGGTATTCTCCTCTTTTTATTTCTCCTTTTTTTCAATGAAGGAGGAGCCTTTTGTACGGCAAACTTGTATTTTGCGAATGTTAATTTGAAATTAGACGGCCGAGGAGGAAAAGAAAGAAGGCCCTTTGAAATTTTCACCATCACTTTTCGCTGTAACTTTTAAAAAGGACTTTACAACCGTGTACACGTACTTCAAACCACCCTCCCAGCTCAAAGTAGAAAACCAGAAAATTTTCCGGGGGAAGAGAAAAAAAGAAAGAGAGTGGAATAAAAAGAAAGGGAAGAAAGTAGAGAAAAAAAACATACGGCGACAAGTTAAAGTACCCGAGAACGAGAGCAGAAAGTGCGCGAGGAGGTGCGGGGCAAGAGAAAAAAAAAGAAAAAGGAAGAAATTAAAGGAAGCGAAAAAATCCAAGGCGAGAACGAAGCGTAGCGTCTTGGGGAGAGCGTAGCTCTCGAGCGCGACAGATTAAAGTTCGATATGGATGGAAGTTTCCCTCGCGGATCTGCGAGGTAGGAAGTTCGATTCGCGTCTCTTAACCGAAAGAGAGAAGAGCTCGGAACGCGCAGAGTGTCTTGGAGGAGGTGAAAATTGAAAAGCCGCCGGGAACAGATCGACCGAGATATTTTATAAAGAGAGCCGATCGGCCAACTTGCCTTCAAAGAGATCCTTACCGAAGAGCACCTACCCTCCACCTCACCCCGCCATTTCCTTTTTCATACCATCTTCTCGGCTCATCGTTATTTCATGAACCTGTTTGGAACTTTGTTGCACTTCGCCCTGACGTTAAGGGATGAATGCGTCTTCCGCGCGAAGAAACTACAGATAATTATAATTTTTAAGTAGCAACCGACTGCAATAGTCAGACGATTGACAAAAGCTAGGATAACCGGCTAATACTTTTTATTACTTACGAATTCAATAAATTTCATAAAATAGGTAAACTGAGGAAATAAAACATTTTGCTAATAGGAAGTTGTTGACGCAAAGTGTTAATAATCAAATGCTCTTTAAATCAAAGGACTCCGGGGAGAAACCACACCGACACCTTAGAATCATAACCACATTCCCACAATCATCTCGTCGCACTTTCTCCAACTCCAGAATCCCAGGGAAATAACTCAGAGCGTCTGTCAAAAGAGCAGTTCTCCCACACATGCCCTTATATGCAAAAATCCTCACACGTCGTTTTTCTTCACAATGCACACCGTAGAGCAAAGGTCGACGAAGGGGGGGGGGGGTCGCGCTTACACACACACAGAGCTCGTGAATTTTCTGAAAAGCGCGTCGTTAGCTCGTAAATCTTTGATTACGCGGGCCACCGAGGCCGTTTGTTTGCTTGCTATAGCGGTGTCCGAGGAGAAACCACGCGAGAGGAGGAGGGGCGCAGGAGATAGCGGCACGCCAGAAGGAGATGTAGGCGGGCGGATAGTGAGAGAAAGAGAGATAGATAGAGTGGGGAGGAGGGGTTAGGGATAGCGCGCCAGGCTGTTCTCTAATTTACGGGGCTTCTTGGCGCAGTTGCGGTCCCGGAGGTGGAGCTGATTGGAAACACCTGGACCTATGCTTTTTTTTTTATTCCTTTATTCCATCCGCCGATCCGTATCGGCCGTATTTATTTCGTCGTTGGAATTACCCGGGCCGTCTGTGAAAGGGGAGAAATCGACGAGTAATTTACGAGGATATCATTTGATCTCGTTTGCTCAGCGTACACACACGCTGACACGAAGTTTAGAGCTTGGCATAGGGCTGTGTGGTAATGGGGTAAAAGAACAAGGGCAACCGATTCCAAACGAGCGATCGAGAGACAGTCCGATGTTATTAACGAGAGATATCGGTGACGGTCATTAGCGCGCTGTTTATTTGCGCGGCAATTAAATCGAAAGAGGGAGAGAAGGGGAGATGGTAGGGAGGGAGAACGAAGGGCCAAGCGTGGATAATTGATTCGACGCGGCTAATTTGAGGCGAGATATATCGGCTCTGCTGTACTGATTAACGAGCGCGCTGATTATTTTTTTCGGCGGCGGGTAGTAGTAGGTGCCGATGCACGGGGCCCTGTCGACGATTCGCGCTTGGCCTCACGGCGTAATCAGGTTTTTACTGCTTTGCTGGTGGCGCGATCGATGCCGTTGATCCAAGCGAACTACGGCGATTAGTTTAAAAAATCGAGCCTGCTTACTCGAGATATGCGAGAGAGGCTTCATCTCTCTCTCTCTCTCTCTCTCTCTCTCTCTCGAATTTAGCTAGTCGTAGAAGAGGCCTGACTTCGTTTGCATAATAGAGCGTGTCTGCTGATTTATGAATTATTAATGACGTGCAGCGGTTTTCCCTACCCCTACTCCTTCCTCGACCCGAGAACATGAATAAATTGATATCGGAAGAAGAGAGCTCTCCGTGTAAAAGCTGCGTGGCTTTCGATCAAAGTCGACGTTGCATGAGCTTAGCTGGTGATAAACGACGACGTACCTATTTGCAAGCTTGGCTCTGCTGATTTAATAGAGAATTATTAGGCGGAATATTATTATTGTTTTATTTTTACAAATTTTATAGGATGTTTGTGAAATGCCGATAATATTTTATGTAATATCGCATTACAGCTTCTCTGTCGGCCAAAGCCAATGGGACCGAAGCAACACTGTTGTGCAACGAGCACGGCGGGATTGGACGTTTGCAGTATTGGCGGATTGGACATTTCAGGTATTATTAAAAACTAGCTCTCTACATAATTAATGCAAATCACGCTTGTCAATGCCCAATTTCAGTACATTTATCAAGACTGTAATTTTTAGCACTTACATTTTTGCAATCAACTTAAACCTCATATTTCTTGACTGAAAATAGAGTTTTACTAATTGTGAAAAATAGTCCTGTGCACTTTTTGCACCCAATCTCTTTTCAAGTTGTTCCAACGCGGGCGAATCCGGATCCTTTTTCTTTAAAACATACGCATTGTACAAGAAATCCATAATATAACAATAAGTTTGTGTTTTTAGTATATTTGTTATAATTATTATTTGATTTTTGTACGAGAAGCACCTCGACGAAACCTTCACAAATAATATTGGCGTACTCAAATACACCAGCACTCACTCTAAATGTTTCATTTGGTTCGATTTCAAAAAACTTGTCATTACATTCGAAATTTTTTTAACAGAATCAGTCACCTAAATCAGAAAAAAAAACATGTATTGTCTACGGCTAAGACACAAGCGGTAACAACTTCCTCATCTGGTTCTCCTCTGCTTTTTAGCATATATTTGTTTTTTTTTATTTAATAGTCTATTCTGTTTTAGAAATTTAAAATGAATATGTCTTTCGAACTATCGGGTGGCTCTCGAAAAAAATTATTTCTTTTTCTGTAAGATTTTTTCTCCTTATAAAAGAGCAGTCCCCATCGAAAACTATAAGTCGATTTAATTTTTTCATATATGAAAATTTTCTATTTGTAGTCCTTAGTTTTTTTAAGTAATTGCTGGCAAATCCTCTGCGTCTGTACCTTGTACACGAAAATTTTCCCCCACGATCGTAAATAGCTTGAAGTGAAATAATGAACTGATGCACGAGTCGCATCCGCTTGCGGGCCAGCCAGAAAAGGCAAGGCCACAAGTTGTACTTTTCTTCGCAGATCTCCAGATACGAATCCTTAACGGCAAGGACGAAGAGAGTAGCCCGATCATTGAATTCACAATTTTCTTTTAATCTACCCGTTATATCCCTCAATTTGTTCATTCTTTCTACCTCCCTCCTTTTCCATTCTTCATCATCCGCCGCTGTTGTTGGTAATACTAGGAAAATACGAAAAATTTAGTGCAACGATTAATATCGGTTAGTAACTCTCTTTAGATACACGCTCGAGTCTCCTCCAGTGGCTTCCTATGTTTCTTACATCACTCAACCACATCTATATAAACCCAATCTTTCAACTTTTAGTAAATATAACTGAGCATCAAAACTAACCAATTTTTTTCTTCAAAAAACCTCCTCGCAACACTAATTCACTTAATCCCATCGCTACTCAAGCCGTAATAAACTTCAATCTCTCGCTTATCACTCAAACTTTCCCGAAGCTCTCGAGTAACCCTCCCCTCCCCCCATTTCCCCGCGCTCAGCTTTATCCAGTACTAGCAATTATCGGCATTCGTTAGGAAAATCGCAGCTTTAAAATGCTCAACTCCAAACTACCGTGGCCGCTGGGCGCGCTTTCTTTCATTCCGCGAGACTCGTGCAAATGACGCTTCTCTCTTAGCCCCGATCGATCGTCGATATAAAGTAACGCGATTAATTATCGGCGAACGGAGCGACAGGAACGACAAATGTTTGCGCGACCTCCACTATTGGCTACTCTCTCGGTCTGCGGGAATTCGTTTGTCAACGCTTTCCCCCAGCTTACCCGTAGATTAATTAATCAAGTCGCTTCGGCCATTTTACTTCTCGTTCTTTTTTTCTTTCTCGCTAAAATACACTAATTGCTTTCGGTAAAAAAGAAGTTATTTGTTTTATTCGAGTTTCAGTAACATTCGATCTCTAAATTTCAGGTCTAGAGCGTTACTCGATGGAGCGCTGCTCATTGGCGCGCTGCTCGAGTCTGTCGCTCACGGCAACGACACCACCGTTGCCGTGGGAGGTGACACCCGGAGGCGTACTGATTACGTGAGGAAGGGACGCCGCCACGCAAACGACGACGGACGAGTTCCCGGACTCGCCGGACGACGAGGTCAGTTAGTACAGCGTGGCGGCGTCAAGCGGCAACCTAGGCACCGGCCCAGCAGCGACATCTACGACGACGACAGCGACCCCTACAACTACCCCGGTCGCGGAGACGAACTCGTCTCAGCATCGGCTACCTGGAGAATCGATAATGTCGGCTCTCGTAGGCCCGGCACGACGACGCCGAGGTAGATCGTCTCGAGGAGGAGCTCGGAGACGCGGCAACAACGCCACCTCATATCGTGCGGTATGGGTATCGCGTGATTCCCGTACGACCGTTATGCTCTGGGGCTATGCAAATTCGGTGGCGTTTCTCCTAGTTAGAAATGGCTCGTGTTATGCTTGCGTCTTCACCAGAGGCAGGCACGGCTCTCTCGCTACCGTTGAACGCATCTCCTAATGCGGGATTTTTCAAAGCCGAGCACTCGGTTGAGCTTTCGTTTTTTGTAATATATTATATACAGATTGGATTAGACGGATACATGGCTGGCTGATGATATGAATATATTACGTTGTTTATTGGCGTCGATCGCGCGCGACACGATTACTATTTGTTGCGCATAACGATTTTTGTATTTTGGGGCGATGAGATGTTAACGAGGTGCAAGGCAGTGCCGCACTTTCTATAATGTTAGAAAATGGTGATGCAGAACGATTTATTGAAAATATTCGATTTTTACTACTTAGCGGTCCACTATCTAAGATTTTTAAATATTATTAAATTATTTCTACTGTTTCGATGAAAACGCTATGTTATTTTCAAATTTGTTATTAAGAATTGTTTTATAAATATTTTCATTTCGAGTGTTTTTGTTGATGTTATAATCTGAGTGTTTTGTTAAACTCAAATTAAACGTGTTATGAATTATACATAAATCGACATTTATGTCACGAAAGCAAGAAAACTATAGAAAATTGATATTCTATATGACAAAAAGAAGTTATACATGTCTGTATTGAAAATTAATTGCACACGTAGACGATATTTACATATGCATAAGTTTTAACATTTGTATAGACTTATAATCTTTGAATACACCGGATATACAAAGACACAAATCAAAATATAAGTTAAGATGTTTTAATTACAAAGTCATTTGAATATATATTTTTAATTACGAGGATGATTATTCGATTAAAAATCAAACGTCTTCATTAAAAAAACAATGTAAATCGCACATAATATTTCTCTTTTTTTCACACTTATAAACTGTGAAGTATAGAATTAATTGTAAAATGTAAACATAATTTATTTGTACAAAGTTTCAACCAAATATTTTAGCTTTATTTTCATCACAAAAAAAGATATAAAACTATAGCACTGTATTTGCAGCACAATAAACGTAATGAAACACGCAATAGACGATAAAATACAAAACAAGCAAATAAAAACTAAAATAGTTTATTCAAATTCTTTGAAGACGCTAAAAAGCATATTTGGTTATTTACAATCACACCAATTTTTCAACCAGTCACGCAAGCTCAAATATTTGTCTCGGTTTGATCAGGATTTTTCAGAATCGTTACGAAACGCTCCATATATGCATGAAATAAATACTTAATAGTATATTAATTAAAATCCTCCCATAATTTTCGAAGCTTCGTATATCGCGCAACAGCTGTGTATCTCACTATTATTTTATTCGAATCAATATGGATCGTTACTATATTGTTACTTTCCTTGAAACGGAAAACAATAGTTTATCATTAATCGAATAATGAAGACGTAAGTGGGAAAGAAAAACGCTGGACGATATTAAATACAAGTGTCGCGATAAGACTATTTAATTCAATTAATTGTGCTGACAGCTGCAAACGAGGGGAGCCTAAAAACGTTAGGAATCAACGTTTAATTAAAAAGAGAAATGTCTCCTATCGAAGCAATACGCATACAACAGTGAATCCCGTATAAAGATTGTACAGACAAATGGATTAGGGTCGAGCAACAATATTGTGGTCTACGGGAATCGTTGGAGCCGACGCCTTAATTTTTTGGCAGACATGGGGGAAGGGGGGGACACTGGAGCGGACGGTGAACTATTCCATTTACTTTAACTAAATAGCTTTTTTGGATTGTTTAAGCGATGGTTAGATAGCGAAAGAGCTCGAGAGTTCATTTTCCAGCGCAATTTATACGAGTATAAGTGTATTAACAATTTTCGAAACACACACATTACGTAATGGCTTGAATTAAAACGACTGTGCGTGTAGCTCCACTGACTTCAAGGAAATTGCACTCGATAACTTTAAAAATTAGCGCAAAGTTTCCAAAGTCCACCGATATGCGTCACTGCCCCTTTGATATATAATCTGTCCTGTAATAAAGAACAGCCGATTTTGCCACGTTCGAACGTTATACAAGCGTAGCGAGTTATTAAAAAAGAAATAAGCAAACACACCATACTTGTCTACTTGAGCACAAAAAGTCGAGCGGGACAACGACATAATTTTCTTTTTTTTTTTTTTTCGTAACCTCGACTACACGAAAACAACACACAATGAAAAGAAGACATAAACATAAGTCAAGCGACAAGTTAACCGCGCGACCTTTCAACATGTTATTAAGTACCTATATACATCTAGTTATATGAAGAAAAGCACAACCGATTATAAATTAACAAGGAGACGTAACTAAGTAGGTAACAATAAATAAACTAAAGAGTTAAAGAAAAAAGAAGAAAACAAAAATAAAGAGCAGCATAAAAAAATAATAAGTTTTCGATTATAATTATAATGAATTGATTATTAAGTAAGAACTTTTAGCGGTTACACGGAAGAGTCGACGATTGTAATCTTGCCTTAGCACGGTAAACTTTAGCGAGGACCCGCGAGCGTGTTACGCCGAAAAAAAATAAGAAAAAAAATAAAAAAGAAAACCTCAATCGTTCAAAAGTCCTCTGCGGCAGCGATAACGCCGAATCGAAAGGTCCAGAGTCGTATACATACATATAAGAGCGGTTAACGCTGGATCTGCGTCTGTAATCGTCGTAGCGGTTAAAGCGCGCGATCGTTTTATTGTAAATAATGAATTGCGATCAAGCCCCTACGGATCCGTGACTTATGCCGAAAACCAAAACAAAAAAAAGTGTCACACGCACACTTGCGCACTTGTAACGACGATTATTGAGCAATGTTTGTTTAACGAAAATTTGTAAAAGCGTAAAGGAACATGTGTCGGTGTGTATTGTATATTAAAGAGTAAAATCATAAAAGATATTCGCTCGTTCATGGACAATTCATTTACCAACGACAGAGCCCCCCCCCCTTACTTCTGTTTAACGGTAACGGGCACGTTCGATTATTCGAGCGTAAAGAGCCCGGCGGTACAGCAGGAGCCCCGATGCCCACTTGCGGAAATTACAACGCCAGATACACGTATACCCATATTTACGCGCGGCTGACACCCGCCACTGACCTCCCACACCGGCAAAAAAGCTGCGTATGCGGAATTTAACCACAGAGAGCCTAAAGTTTCGATATTTGCTTCGTTGCGTGAAATAATTTTGTAACGAAATTTTTACATTTTCGATTTTCTTTTGTTTATTTGCTATTTGATCGAGATTTTGATTCGGAGCCAAAAGCCCTTTATTTCAGTTGGGTATTTACACTGAGAGGGAAAAAGAGCGCTGTAGGCTCAACCGCGCTGACGCTTGCTACTCTCCGAAACGGAGCCGCTGGCGCTCCGTACGCGAGCCGCTGCTA
>JAPYYQ010001056.1:0-41290 GCA_030522585.1 Anagyrus pseudococci | reverse complement strand
CGAAAATTGTCACCCGAGGCGAAGCCGAGGGTGACAATCGTGAGATCTGAGGCTTCTTTACTACCTCCCGTGTTGCGTATACGATTTTTCATTCCTGCGCCGGCAGAAAGCGACATTTTCCTCCCGCGCAGCGAGAGGAAAATGTCACTTTCTGCCCGCAGGGATGAAAATTGTTTTAAATGCTTCGATGGGAATACATTTTTGAAAGTACCTAAAATAAAACTACTTAATAAAAATTATTTTGACATTGGTAAAACTCATTTATTTTCTTACAACATTTACAAAGATGTATTTTCAGAAAAAATAATTTGCTAAATACAAATCACTTATTCACATGTCTTGTAAAAAAAAAATTAAAAATGTAAATTTTTATACTAACACTGCAGCACAAGAAAATATATAATAAACGATAGCAGTTTTATTGTCATGATCTTAATAGTGTAATAAACCATACTCTTTTAATTAATCATTGGTTATTAACGATATTGACTTTGGTGTTTTTAAATGTCAACTAACAAAGTTGCCTTCCATATGTAAAAAATAAAATTAATTTAATATAATATTTTTTTCATACGTCAAGGACGATATTATTAAAAAATCCATCCTTATATTATCGATATCAAATTTATCCAAATTATAATTCTAAGTAAAAAAAAATAATGAAAATCGTATTGTTCAATTTAAATGAACTAATTAAATGAAAATCATCAAAGAATAAGGGTTCAAGTCCCAAGAAATTTACTGTTGACCGCTGACAGGGATGGCTGTTGGACACCTGAAAGTTTCTTCTTCGTATGTTTACTTTTGCAGTGGGTATTGAGACTCGAGCGGTGCTTGGTCCTGTAGGGACAGAAGGGGCATTGAAATTTTGGCTCGACGCCACATTCGTGCTTTAGATGACGTGCCAGGCTCGAATGGTAGTTGTAGCTCTTGCCGCAATTGTGACAGGGATAAGTGAGCCGCTCGCTGCCGAGGAAGCCACGAGATGCTCGCCTACAGTCTGTAAACACAACACCGACTCATTTTAGTGGGGAAGCTTTATTGGCGCTTCGGAGGCAATAATCTGATGACCGTTTTTAGTGTAGGGTAAAAGACTTGGAAACAAAAGTAACAGGTTCGTAGTTGACGTTGTTTACAGGCAATTAAGGAGTATGTTTTTGCTGATGGTTAGTGCGCCTTTTTGTGTCCTTTTTTTTTTAACGTAATTCTAAGCGATGATGATGATAATAATTCAAGCACTGGTCATACGAATGCATTTTTAAAGCGAATCATAAGGCAAATTACTTACCAATGTATTGGGATTACCATCTGGCTTGACATTGATGGCTCTGTGATAAAATTTACATAAACATTTAATTACATTGAAAATTATTTTTAGTTTCAATGTTTCAATAAATTTATTGATTAAGATATAATACGTATTGTCACGTAACGGTATTATATTTATTTTAAAATAATATATTTATATACATATATACTTTACATTATTCGTTAATTAGCAATCGTAGTAATATAACAATACTTATGCATTCATATTTCAATATGATTTTTCTGGAATGATAATAAATAATACAATAAGTGTATAACTTGATGTTTTTAAATACAATCAATCCCTGGTGGAAATCGATTCTAATAATTGGCCAAAAAACAAGCCATGAAAAAATGCATAATTTTTTCAAAACCATAAACAAGCCATAAACTGGCTTGTTTTACTGCCACTGTTTTCTGTCCAGTGAAACTGGCATTCAACTGGCCAACTTTCCTAAACTAGCAAACGCCTATTAATGTAACATTTTTTAAACACTACCCTACTGCACGTAAAGACGTATCCTATAAAGTCACGGTAATTATTTAGACTTTTATATAGAGTATTCGCGAGGATTTTAAGTTCATTCGGCATTTTTAGAGTTTATGTCCAAACCATAAATAATCTTCAAATAACGTTTGAAAAAATGTTACATTAATGTGCACTTGATGGCCAGTTTTGATCGCCAAAATATGCTTACAAATTTTCACCAGGGATACTATCGGTAAATAACCATTTTAATTCAATTGAAATTCCATACGATAATCATAAAAATGCAGCAGAAAAAAAAATTATAAAAGATATAAAATCTACAACAGAGCACTGATGACTCAACAGTTTTTCTGCTGCTCAATATTGTTTATAAATGTTTCATCTGACGCTAGATTTTTTTGTTTGGTTTTGCCGAGGTTCAAATGAACGCGTTCTATGTGTGTTTTAACGTTCCACTTTCGATTACTGACATAGCCGCATATAGGGCAGGTAAAATTTTTATTCGAGTCGCAAAGTTGAACGTGTTTGTGAAGGGCATACTGAGAGGAGAACGCTTTCAAGCATTTGAAGCAAATTCTTTTCGTATTCAATGATTCCGTATTGGCTTCGAGCAACGTTGTTTCGGCTTTAAAGTCTAATAACATCAGTTCATCTGAAAAATAAAAGAATAATCATTAGTCGAGGGTTGACATTGTCTCGATGACTGTCTTTGTAAGCAAGAGTTACAAAACATGCGGGTTACTTGATTTTTGTTAAACGTAAAATAATAAAATTAGATTGTGACCATAAAGTAGTGGATTAATTCTGAAAAAATTTGTTAGGAAATAACCAACTAAATTCATGAGTCATTAAATTACTGATAAAATTAATGAGAACGCTTAAATTATATTAATAACACAAAATACGTGTATAATAGTGTTAATAATACGTGTCTAAAATAATAAACAAAAAAAAACATTACAATTTCAAATATTTGAAGTTAAAAAAAAACTTTGTTATAAGACATTATTTTTTTTTACAAAAACAATTTCTAGAAAATCTTTTGTATTTACACATATTTATTGAAAAATTTGCAAAAAATGTTACATGTATCTTATAATTTCTACATTACTCACGTAATTTTACCTATTATTATTTATAGAAGCTTTTTAAAGAGAAGTACATTACAGACGATGGTATATTTTATCTGTTTGTAAAATTGATAATGACAATACAAGTGACAGTAACGTTAATATTAATAGTATTATTCTCTGTATTTTGATATAAAATGTGCGTACTTGTTAAGATAGTAGTTAATTAAAGAGTTTTTCAAATTAAAAGTTGACTTTGATATTTGGTTGTATTTATTATTTTTGTATGTTGAGGAACTTCTATTTTTCACGAGGAACTTATACGTTATTTTGATTCCATCTACCAATATATAAGAAATTTTGCTTAATATTGCTGTACTAATTGACACGTGTACGACTAGAATAATCTATTTGCTTAAAATATGAATACAGGCATAATTCTACTGCTCTAATTGACTATGACATTAGTAATGTTTGCTTATATGATAGCCTAGGAATTTGTTGATAAAAATTCAATATTACAAATCTCTTCGGCAGAATTAGCGTATATCCGTTACTTTATAGCACGCAAGATCATATATTCTAATAAATAATCGGAGACTAGAACATAATCACGAAATAGCAGAAAATCAAGCGTCGAACATTTGGTTGGAACGCGGCACCCGACAAGTTCGCCAACTTTGAGAAAAATTGCAATTTAATAAGAGAAGACCGCTAGGTGTGGCCTGCAAAATTAGAATCCCGAGATGCGTATGAGCCTCTCGAGCATGTCGGCGAAACCGGCGGCCACGTCCTATTTGATCTGATGCACGGACATGAGATGCTTGATGAAGCTCGCCTCGGCGCGCGACCTGTACGGGCAGTACTGGCAGGAGAACTGGCTCTCGCAGGTCACGGTGCCGCAGCCCATCTTCAGGTGCTTGCGCAGATTCGAGGCCCACGAGTACATCTGGCCGCAGCGCGGACAGACGTGCAGACGGGGCCTCACGATCGGGAACAGCGGGGTTTCTGCAAAAAACGTATGAATAATCTTTCGTACTGAAAACAAAGCAAAAAGTGTGTGTTGCTTAAGGATTAGCACGAGCCAAGCGATCAAACTGAAAATTGAAAAAAAAAACGAAAACGAAAACAAGGTCGAATATTTCTTGCTACGGGCAAGCTCTGTGTGTAGACGTGTGTATTTTGCGCTTCTTGTGGTTTCGTATAATTGCAATGTTTATCATTTGAACATGTGTCGATTTATTTATTTATTTATTCATTTTATAATCGAGTACTGAAGATGAAGAGCCGACGAGCTTGCTCATTTCGTAATGCTATGTACTTTCAGTCTGTTGCGTCTTTAATTCGTAGTCGATACCGTTAACCCTGAAAAATATAATAAAACATTAGAAAAATCATCGAGATTCAAGTTAGAATATGAAGTTGAGGGTGAAGGTATTGACAAGAAAGAGAAAAAAAGTTGAATTTTCTGCTGTTTATTACCGAAAACTTCGAACGTAGAAGATATTTTATTATAGAAATCAATAGTATACGCAACAACGATACACCAGTTGATATTGAATCAATCGATTCTAATATTTAATACTGAAGCCAACCGAAAAAAAAAATCGTGAAAATTTCGACTAGAGCCCAAGAGTCGGCTCAGACGGCGATCTTGTGAATCCTGCGTATGTGGGAGCGCATGCTGTTGCGATGCTTGGTGCGCCTCGTGCAGTACGGGCAGACGATGCTCGGCTCCTTGCCGCACTCGAGGCGCCGATGGGTCGTGAGGTTGCGATTCCAGCGGTAGACCTTGCCGCATCTGTCGCAGGGAAAACGACCCGGTGCGGCGTTGATGTTCCGAGAGACTCGGCCTCGTCTCGCCTGGTACAAGAACTGACCTGGAAAAGCAAGCAATGGTTGTTTGTTTTGTGAGACGATTCGAACGCATTCGGCTTGGCTGGCCAGCGCTTACGAGCTATACGAGAGAGGGGCTGCTGAGGATTGTTAAGCGAGACTCTTAGCGAGAAGGGTTAGACATGTATATGGGTTTCGGCTAAACGTCTCGTGACACAGGGACGATTGACGAAAGGATTAGAGTCTTGTTTTGTTTTTGTTTATCGTGGAATGGAATTGAATTTTCTCTCCTCCTGCGACGTCGAATGGCAAATTTCTGCAATCGGAGTACTCCGTCGGAGAGGCACTTGCTTATACAAACTTTAATATCTTTTTAACAAGTACGGGTTATCATGGTTCAAACAAATTTTCTTACGTAATGTTTTTTTGTAATTTTTAATTCGTCGTGATTACCAGTATAAATATGTACATACAATGCTCCAATAAGTAATTAACAAGTAAGTTGTTAATGAGAACCAAAAAAAAAAAACAAACCTTAGTTCGTAAATTATAACTAACCACTTAACACAAGTTTATCGTACAATGATAAAGTAACTATAGTAAAAAGATAATTCAGGAATGAAGCATAATTGCAATAATGTCCTTCACAAACCAGAGCACATATTCAACGCACAAAACGAGCAAAAAAACAATAATATCAGAATATTGTTCGTTCGTTCACTTGATCTCGGAGACGAGATCTACCGCAAAAACCGCACAGTTAACGTGGGTGTTCTTGATGTGCGAGTAGATGTGCGCCCTATGCTTGGCCACGTAGGAGCAGTGCGGACATCGGAAGCGCGGCGGCTTGCCGCACTCGTAGGCCACGTGCCGATGCAGCCCGCTGTACCATCTGTAGTTCTTGCCGCAGGTCTGACAGACGTAGAGACCCGGGCTCCGCTGGTACGTCTGACCCGTCACCGATCTCTGCGGCTGCTGGCACTTGTATTCTGAAAACGAAGAAATGAACCGTTGGCAAAGCTCGTCTATTCTCCTTTAAACGACTCAAGGGGGGGGGGGCGACTTATAGGGATACTATGTTTGAATACGATATTTTTTTACACGAGAGACTGGAGGAATAGAAAGGGATCGAGGCTATAGAGAGTGAGAGAGAGAGATGGGCGAGATAGGCTGGGGCTCCCTCTCACTCCGAAGCGGAATCTGAAAAATAAAACATCCAGTGCTAAGCTGAGAGAAACACAATTACAATGTCGACATTGGCGATAGTGGCAGGATGAAAAGACGAGCTTCGGCAAGTCGATTATGTACAACGGACCCGAGCTCCGATCACTTCTTCGCGAGACGTGTCCCAGTATACAGGATAGCGCGATCAAGCTAAGATTCGAGAGTCGCTCGTGAAGAGGTCCCGGTACAGACGGGGATAAGAAGTACGTTTAAAAGAGCTTGTTGATGGTAACGGGCATGCGCGGGTGCCAGCGTCGCACGTGCCGGTAAATATTGGACGACTGCTGGCCTTTCAGCTGGCAATAGGGACAGCCGAAGCGCGGAGGCGGGCCGCACTTGTGCTTATTCAGATCGGCCATCCGACGAAAGCCCGCGCTGCAGTTGGCGCACTCGTAGCTGTCCACCAGTCCCAAGTCCTCGGCACCTGTAAAAGCCAATTGGAATACGTGTCAGTGCGGAAGAGGCGACGTTCAACGCTACGATTGGGTTGTATTTCGTATCGACATGCGATAAAGAGTTTGGAGGCTCAAAAGAAGGAAGGGGTTATACATGTTCAGAAAAGACGCTGAGATGAGACGATCGGTTTATTTTCTGTTAGCCGGATCGATTTATTTTTCCGTTACAAAGGCGACACCCTTTGAGCTCTCGTGTCTTGCGACGTTACAATGATCAAGTATAGGCATCGAATTATTTTTCATTGTTAGTCCAATCATTGGAACGAACGGTAACCATACACATTATAAAACATTTGCTGCAACTTCGGAACGAACAGCCTTCATCCAAACGCTATTATTTTTTCTTACATTGAACAATCTAAAAGTTTGATTAAAAACAGAAGATCAAGCCACAAAGACTTTCGCAATAAAAAGTATCGACGCAGAAAATGCCCGGCCACACGAGAGCAGACGCTTCAACGAGTCCCCCGGCGTGTTCAGAAGCTATAGGCGTGCTTGTGCATGCGACGCACGTGCTTGTGCATGTTGGAGATGTATTTCGAGGTGTAATTGCAATGGTTGCAGCAGAAACAGCTGACCCGGCCGTCGAGCTGGTTGTAGACGCGCACGTAAGCGTGGCTGCGCAAGTGACGCTCGAAGCCGTCGGCGGTGTCGAATGCCAGCTGGCAGCGGGCGCACTTGGTCCAGCCCGGCTTCAGCTTCAGGCCTGCAACATAGGAACAAAGATGGAGAGGAGTTCGTTTCCCTGAGCCGCTTAGCGAATTGAATGTAACACTCTCGTTTTTATCATTCTCTCTCTTGCACACACACACACACCCACTCTCACATATACACCATACTGGCTTGCAGGTTTTCCGCACTTGAAACCACCGAAAGAATTTTCAACCAAAACTTTTCAATCTGTCTTTAAGCTTGAAGCTGAGGTGCTTATAGGTGTAGCTTTGTGAGTCCTGCATTGGAAGAATTGCTTTAGTTAGTCAAAACGTTTCCCTGGTAGAAATCACGCCATTTTGCCCATTTTTGAAACGCTTTTTCTCCCATTTACTAGCAATTTCTTGGGATTTTGCTGAAAATCCCAAGAAATGGCTAGTAAATGGGGGAAAAAGCGTTTCAAAAATGGCATGATTTCTACCAGGGTTGATAACAACATTTATATACTTGGCATGTAAACAGTCTTGATGAGCTGTGAAAGATGATGAATACAGTATGGCATACTTGTTACTCGGTTGCTATCCTCATCGGGAATCGTTGCTTGTATCTAGAAAATAAAATGAGCTTGTTAACTCGAGCGAAAAATCATACTCTTGATCCTCAAATAGAGTTTCGTATATCTTAAGGTTTTTTTTAACGCAAGAAACGTTTGATTAATTCATCAATAAAACAATTTATATTTGATAATTGTTACAATATCTGGCGTATTACAATCTAAACTAATAGAAAAATACTTATGGTAACAACGTAGAGCAGTAAATAGACTTATTTGATAATTCCTAGTCGCAGTTTCAGTTCGGACAATACTGCCAGCGACATAATTATAAAAATAGTAAATAACGATTTATAGAATTAACAACAATTTTTTGTTCTTTTCTTCGAAAACGTTTGAGGAAAGCAGTTTTACAACAAAATCAACTTCGTTATTGCTTTACTTTTTAAAAATTAAACGCGTAAATTGTACATCACAAAATTAGAGGAAAAGTTATAAATAATTTTTAAATACTATCCTTGGTAAACAGACTGCTATTAGACTTACAACAAGAGTGATAGGGTAACCTAAGGTGTACAGAATTGGGACACTGATAAAATGCATTGCCTCTCTCACAGCGTTTACTGTCATTTCAAGTTGCAAAAATGACGCAAATACAAGAAATGAAAAAAAAAAGTTTGGTGAACTCAATCACTCGTCCTAAACCGATTTATAGAAAAAAAACTCTACGGATGGTCAAAAGAGGAGCGGGTATTGCAAAAAATAGGCTGATTGGGATGTATTCGTCTAATGTGATCCTGGACGTTGAACTTTTTGCGATTGAGCTTGCCGCAGTAGGGACACTGGAAGCGGGGCGGTTTGCCGCAATCGTAGCGCAAATGGGCGTTCATGGCGCTACGGGTGCCGTAGCTCTTGTCACAGGTCGGACAGGGGTAGCGACTCCTCCTCTGCTGGACGCGCCAAGAGCCGGGCTTGCGACCTGCAACCGAAGATAAAACGGTGCCGTGTTAGTATGGATATCGAGTTGAAAAAATAATCAGCGAGTTGTTGGTTCATTTTTTTTTGCTATATTGATAATGATTGGTTGGAATGATTTTTTTAAAATTTTATTAAGCGTGTCGTAGAATTTGAATTCTTCTCGTATGTTCATTTCTTTCTTTGTGTATTCAAGAGAAAAATGCGTACGATTTCGGTACATTGTTAATCCGTTTATTTTATTCAAAATACTTACATCGAAGCAATTTAAAGCTACTATAAGTAAAAACAAGATAAATACGACGAGAGACACTATCAAAGGATCGATCTAAAAGGCTGTGTATAAAAACGCCCAAAAAGTCAGCAGGATCAGATCAGCCGTGGACGTGGCTCTTGCTCGCGACTCTGCGCTTCACAAGCTCGCCCCGCACGACATCGAGGCAGGCCAGCTCGCATCCACCGTGCATACGGCGCACATGCTGATAGACACTGGCCGTGTGCTTGGTGCGGTAGGGACAGTAGCAGCAGCCGAACCGCGGCTGGCGGCCGCACTCGTAGCGGAAGTGCCGGTAGAGGCTGTTGTAGACGCTGAAGGTGCGCGCACACCTGCCGCAGCGAAACTCGCGGCTCGGCGTCATCGACCAGAAATCCTGACGTCCGTTACGAGCATCGGCGGCTGAAAGTGGCGAAAAACCCACGTGGGCTGGGTTAATCTTGGTGGAGGGGAAGGGGCCAGCCAGCGAGGACACGTGTTTTCGATCATGCCTGGCATGCGCGCTATAGCTCTTGCAACTGTTATATCGTGTGGAATTGAGTTTTTTTTTTGGGGAAAAATCGTTTTTTTTTGTGGTAATTGTGTGTAAATGGTGTTTACTCATAAAACGTGAGGCACAAGGATCGAGCTCAATTCAGCGCCGTTTCATTAGTACCGAAATCATCGATTCATTCTGGATAAAAAAGAATTATTTTATTTCAAATCAAATTTCAGCAAGGTACATGAACCTAAAAAACATATGAGTACATGGAAAAAGAAAAACTTGGAGTAACAGTACTACTCCAAAAAAAATTGATTATTTTATTTCATTATTTCCAATCATTTTTGCAAATAATTGCTCAATTAATACGTAGGATTCTGAAGATCGTCGCAGAAAATCGGCTTGCCAGGATGAATGGTGCGTATATGTCGATTGATGGTCGAGGTCCAAACGCTTTTATAGTTACAGTAGGGACACTTGAAACGCTTGCTCTTGCCGCATTGGTACTTGAGATGCTTCCAAAGATGATTCATAAGCGAAAATTCCTTGGAGCATTTCATGCAGAGAATGCGCTTGTGTCGTTTCTTCAGAAACACGTCGGGCTTTTCTTTAACATCGCTGTACTCGGACATGATAACTTCCCAACGCTGGAGATTTTTCATCGACTCGAGCAAATCCTTGAAATCAAAACCTTTGAAGTCTTCAGTCTCGTCGTCTGCAAAGGAAAAGGATGAATTTATTAGTTAAGGAATGAGACATTTTCTTTTCTTACTGCTAAATTTTTCTAATCAAAGATAGATGCTTTTGATGTTCTTTTTACTTCGGCATTTTCAATTAGATAAGATTGAAATAACTATTGAACTCAAGGAGAGTACGGTACTCATGCAGGTAATAAAATACAAAACAATAAAACATATTTCGTTGGGAATTTGAAAAAAAAACTTCGATCCATCACTGAAATTAATTGAAATAATATTAAAACAAGGACAATCATATTGAATTAAAATAAATTAAAATTTCTTTTTTAATCCACGCATAAAAATCATATCAGAATCCTGATTTCCAGTCTTGATAGGATAAAGCTTGAGGTTTGAATATTCTTGAAGCGCACTAGTTGACACATTTGAAATGCTGTTGCGATAACTGTAATGAAAACAAAAAACTAAGGTAATATTAATACAATGTTTGACAAGGTAAATTAACAAATAATGACTAACAGAGCTACTGGATTGCATAGGAATTACAATGGTTATAAATTTTCGTATTCGATATTTCATTAGTCTTTTTATTAAATTTAATAATATATATATGAGACAGTTACAGATAAAATAACGCATTATTTGTTTCTATGGATTTTTTTTTCAATCTCATAACAATCAACATTTTTTACATTTAATTAATGAACGATGAAAATTTTTCCTGATGAAAATGAACAATTGATAATTTAAAACGAACAAATTTGTTTTTTTAAATATGTCGTAGAGTCCTGAGTATTTTCAAAAAAAATTAATCATTAAGTCGATATATCCACTATAAGCTAGCAAATGTAACGCGAAGTTCGGTAAAAAAAGCGAGATTATAGATTTAAAAATAATTGCATGCGTAAACAATGCGTCGACAGGCTATTCGCGCAGGATGTCCTCGCAGTAGACCCGATTGCCCGGGTGGACCATGCGTATGTGCTTGTAGAGGCTGAACGGCCACTTGCTGCGCTTGCTGCAGTAGGGGCAGGCGAAGCGTGGCTTGCGATTGCAGTCGTAGCGCATGTGCTGGACGACACTGCCGCGGGCGGAGAAGCGCTTCGGGCACTGGGGACACTGGAAGTTCTTGGCGGTGCCGCGGTAAGTGGCCGGGTCATCGGGACGCTCGCACGGGTCCGCCAGCTCGATCACCCTCCTCGTTACGCTGCCGCGTTTGAAGCGCGGCAGCCGGCGACGACGCTTCAGCTCTTGCTGATCGTCCGAACCTTCTTCCTCTACGGGCATGCACATAAAACAGAAGGAGATTGCTTTTTTAGAACGGCGAGTTTTCGGGGTGTATTGCCTCGCTAAGCTCGTCATGCTTGCTTGCGCGGTTATTAAAAAATCTTGGTTTTTTTTACTTATTAGACCAACTCACGAGCGTGTTGTACAGTCTTGGGGGGAGAGTTGAGGATTCAATTGGATTTGGAGGCTGGTATGCGAGTGTATTGTCAGAAATGAAGTTGCGCAGCTTACTTTTTTTGGCGGTTATTGGAGGATTCATGCGGTTCTGCGGGTAGGAATTGTTCTTTTATTAATTATGTGATAAAAAAAACATACAATTTTAGAGTCGTACATGTGACAATAGACAGGCAACGATTTCATTATTTTTTATAAAGAAAAAGTACACAAGTTTCTGAAGAAAAAATTCAACAGCTCAATTTCCGGTTCTCGTATTTGTATTCCAGATTATATTGACCTGAAAAAAATACCATATTGTTAGTGAAAATCATTGTTTTTTATAATATAACATCTTGTATCGTTGATTACTTCAAATAAATAGAAGTACAAGTGTTTCAAGTTGAAATAAATTTATTGTATTACAGCATTATAAATGAAAAATATTTTCATTAAATAAATTTTATTTCAAAACATATCAATCATTTTCGATTAAACTTTTTTGATTAAACAAATATTGCCTTTTCTTTTTTCTAATTACGCGTGCAACTCGTAATTTTAATAAATTAACAATCTTCGCAACATTAAAAAAAAAAGCTTGCTCTTTGAGAAAGCAAAATACAATTTTTTAAGTTTGAAAAGTAATTACAAATTTTATAAAATTTGTATTATTGCAATAACTTTTACTAATAAATCAATATAAATATATTCGAAACAATTATTAACAATACTCGAATAATTTTGAAGGAAATAATAAAATAATTTGGCTAACGCGTAAAATACTATTACTTCTCGTCATTTTTCATTCCGCGTCGCATTATACAAACTTCATTATTTGTACTGGCGCATTTAATAATACTTCAAGTTTACTTTGATCGTCTCTGTGTAAAATTTGATTCGCAGATCACGTAGACAAACATTCGCGTACACTCTTGCATACAAAACAATAAGTTAGCTTGAAGCTTTGATGGGTAAGCTGATCGCTGCCCAATCCTTCTGAGCGTTCGTCAACAAAATTTGTCAAACTAATGCGTTTGAAAATTTTCTACCAAGCATTAAAAACTAGGATACCAAATGATCCGATTTTTTGCTCTAGGACGCTTAGTTTACGGTACAAACGCGTTTAAAGTGTTGGATCTTTTCGAAGGCTTGATTTAAAAAAAAACGTCGTTAGCAATCGCTGCGAAGGATTCGGCGGCAATGGGCTTAGCCACCGAAGGCTTTCCAAGTCTCATGGTCCTCGAAAAGTGGCATAAGCAGTCTCTTCGCATGACGAATCATCGAACCAGCGACGTTCAAATGTCGTGGGGAAGATAGGCGAGATGATTGCTGGGCTGGCCAACGTCGATGAAGTAGACCTCCTTACCGGCGTGTATCCTGCGCACGTGGGCCCGTACGTTGGACTGGTGGCGGGCGCGATGATAGCAGTAGGGACACTGAAAGCGCGGCAGCTGACCGCACTCGTACTTCTGGTGATAGGTCAGATTGCACTTGCGGCTGAAGACGCTGGCGCAGCTGGGACAGGGGAATTTCATGGGGACGCTGATCAACGATTCGGCGGCCAATTGTAGCTGACTCGGCTGTTGGGGCCAGGCTTGCAGGCCGTATGACGTTTCTGCAACGAAAGACAACGGCTGTCGTCAGTTTGAAGCCAGCCGGATTGGAGAGTAACGTTGATTTAATTGCTCGCCAGGACTTTTGCGGGACTATTATAATGTTGATTGCTCGGCAATTCGTGATGGAGAGAAATAAATCGGAGAATGCTTTTCAACTAACTTTTTTATTATCGACGTGGTACAATTGGTTAATTTATTAAACAAAACGTAAAATTTGACAATACAATGAACGTAATTGAGTTATAACTGATGTACTGAAATCAAGTTTTCAACGATTAACTAATTTCACACTAATTTTATAGCGTTTCACTATTTTTAGTCTCTAATGACTGCTAAAGTCAAAAAATATTCCTAAGCACATTAAAGTTGCCATTAATACATTAATTATTGTGCAATTATAAATATATTCGGCGAATCTACGTTTGTCAACGTAATATTGCTTAGCGATGAGTTTAGAGCGACGCAACAGCCTTTCGGCTCGTTCAATTGCATTATGCAGCCGGTAATGAAATCATAAAAATACATCAAGTCCGGAGCAAAAGGTAGATCAAAACAGAAGTGCAATTTTAAGAGGACGTCAAAAGCGTCGATCGCATTGTCCCCTACATAAATAAGATGCCCATCAGCCTTTATATAAAAATTGCCCTTTTTTTCTTGATTGACCATTTGACAAATTAAAAATGGAGAAGTTTTATTATCTAACATATTGTTCAAATCGGACTCCTTTCCTACCTAAAAATTAACGCAAGAATATAAATATTTAAGTTTCAAATATACGAATTTGAAACTTGCAAATTTACTTACATTAACGAAATGAAGTAAATTTTCGTTTGGTATGGTTTTCACGAATTTCGGTTTGAATAAAGATTTCGGTTCTCCCTAGAAGAAAATATGATATTATTTGTACACTATGAAATTTAATCATAATTGTATTCTTTAAACTAACCGTCCTGTTTTCTTTTCTTTTTATATAATTCGGACTTGGCAACAATTCTGGTAATAATATTAATGCTTTTAAAGAATCTGTAAAACAGAAAAAAATTTACTACTGGTGTAATACGAATTTTATTAAATTCCATATTTATTATACATACTATCAAGTACATCTTGAATCGATTGCAATAGATGAGGTTTTGTGGAAGAACAATATTGCAGAATTCTCGGTGCATAATAAGATGTAAATTTATGTTTGAACGTATCATTATGTGGATACTCGAGTAAAAACTCTTGTCTTATCTAAAAATAAAGTCATTTATGAGATTTCATGAAAAATTCAACGTATCATAAATTTACTTACCAAATCACCATGAAAATCCTTAAATCTTGGATATACGTCTAATATAGCGCCTAAGGTCATAGTTTCCGGAGCTGTTTTTATTTGTTTTCTTCGATTAGCTCTTGTTTCCTCAGTTAGTCTGAAAATATCGTTTTTGGTTTCTTCCGTGGGAATTTTCATGTACAATTCTGAAATCTAAAAACAAATTTACGTTATTATAATTATTTTAACTTTTTTTATTAAAAATTTTGAATTTTCATTTACTTTAGAATTGAATTCTGAATCCTCTAATAAGTTTTCGCTAATAATGATTTTGTTTGGTGCTTTAGTAACCTTCCTTTCTCTTGGTTGAGTACTTGTAGCCCTTTTCTTTTCAGAAGGATTAAGTTTAAGTCGAAGAGTTTTCAATCTGAACTCTATAAATCCACGATTAGTTTTGGGATCGTAAAAATGTTCCTGCAAAATTTTTACAAAACATAAAAGTATTAATAACACTTTTTTTAACAGTATAAACAACAAATTAGGCTACTTACATAACCACCACTTGTAGAACATAACTTTGGAAATGCTGAAATGATGTCTTTGGCTAATTGTGTTTTTAACTGACAAGAAGGATATCTACGAAAAAAATGTTTAATGTCAGAAAAATAAGATCGATTTTGAATTTTATAATAATATAAAATTTATGTACAGGTTTCCGTCATTAAATTCAACCATTCCTGAAACAGCGATTCGAACTAATTCCCGCCGATCTCCTGGCTCGACAACGCCGGAATCTAAGACTTTGGTCAACGACGACATACGAATTGTATGCTTTTTATCATACGTTTCTACCCAACCTCTGACATCCATCAAAGGCCAATCCTGATTGAACGTAGTCTGGCTAAAATCATCGAGATTTTCTTCGGGTAAACTGACCATAAGTATTTCTTGTGACCTGACGATTTCGGCATTCGGCACATTGGTATCGTCTGTAATTATTTCCGAATTCACAACTTCGGTGTACTATAACAAGAAAGGAGAACAATATTTTTTTACTAGATATATAATGGATACGGTAAATTTCAACAGACTATAATATTGTTAGAATTCACGTGATGCACAGTTTGGCGCTTTTTAATTTGAAAAATAAATTGGTGAAATAAAATTACGTACGAATTTATCTACGGGATCAATAAGATTTAACGTCTTCTTTCTTGAACCAATAATTTTCAGCTTATCCAAGTCTTCTTCAGTAATGGACGTGAATACATACGCATCGTGTAAGTCAACTGAAATTATAGCAAAAATTGATTAGACATGTTGTGTAATGGCGTGCAAGTGATTCGGTGGAATAATACATATCGAGCACATTTGTTCATAAATACAGACGTTTAATACAGAACATTGACATAAACAGTGATTTTACAACTGTGCTGTTGATCTAATAGTAAAAGAAATGTCATAGCAAATGCAACATTTTTTAGGAAAAATAACTTTGAATTTTATTTTAATTTTTACAGTAGTACTTTTAGCGACTTATTTTTAGTCTTATTTAAAAAATACAAACAGACAATTATATTGTGCATTTAAAGTTTTTTTTTATAAATATAATTTATTATTTAATTTTAATTTAGAACTAGATGTTAACAAACAAACTGTAAATTTGTAAGGGTAAATGCAACTAAAAAATGTAGTCGTTTATTTTGCTTAGTATAAGTGTGTTGCGTTAAATAAACAATCGATACTAATAAATATGTACATATTTATTTAAACTGAATAACAATTTTCTTAAGAAGTTTATCGGTGTTGAACATCAAATTACATTTTAAGTTCTTACATGTATTTTTAATATACACTAGCAAGAATCCTTGCTCGCTAACGCTCGCCCGTTTACATTACTAAATCCTAAATTTTTCTTGATTAACCGTTTGCTGGATCAATAAGATATTTTATTGAAGGTATTCCTCTACGAAAAATTTAAAAAATAAATCCTCTAAACGTATAGTCAATTTTAATTAAAGCGTTACATACGAACCAAAAACCACAAATTCACTTTACATAAAGTGTAGCAAAATTCATCAAGTATCGTTCGGATATAAAATAAAATAATAATCTTTATCAAAATAGTTTGAAAAATTGGACAAAAAAAATAATTTTTTGATTGAATTCTTTTTTTACTAATTAACTCCAAAAAAAGTCGCTTATTAAATAAAACAACAGATACAAACAGAAGTAAGTTTTGAGAGTCAATAATAAAAGCCGTAATGCGTTGTCAAAAGTATCTAAACTGCGATAGAAGCGTCTCCCTTGGGATTGCTTTTTCGCGCTCTTTGTCTCATGCTCGGTCTTCCGTGAGGGAAGACCTCCTCTTTATGATTCTGAAGGATGTGGATCAGCAGTTTGAACTTGGTACTGGTGTAATAATCGCAATGGGCGCAGTCGCGCCTAAAAACTTTGCCGCAGTTCAATTTGTGCTTGTAAAAGCTTCTGGAATGCTTGTAGGTGCGGTTGCACTTGAAGCACTCGTATAGTTCAATGGTGTTGGGATCCTGATGCATATTGCGCATATGCAGCTTGAGATTCGATGGCCGATTGGTCGTGTGGTCGCAGAGCTCGCACTTGATTCGGGCTCGGCCGCAGTGCTTCTCGTGGCCGAGCATGTGAAAGCGATGCTTGTAGCGCCGGCCGCACTTGCTGCACTTGTGCAACGATTTCAAGTCGCTGTGCTTGCACTTGACGTGCACCTGTAGGCTAGCCTTGCGCGTCGTCTTGTATTCGCAGTGCTCGCAATGGAATGTCGGCTCCTTGTTACAGTCGTGCCGAATGTGGTACCGTAATGACTTCACGCGCTTGTATATCTTTCGACAATTGCCACATTGGTATTCCAGAAAATTTTGGCAATGCTCGCATCTGGCATCCAGCCGGGTGTTACGTATGGGTTCGCGCGTATCGCATGCTTTACAGTAGCTCAACTCCAAGATGGCCAACGAGTCCTCGGCTGTACAGATAAATTTTCATTATTTCATGTCCGTTGGACTGTATAATTTTTAGACGCGAAATACATACTTGGTTCCTCTTCAGATCCAGATGTGAAAAGCTCAGGCTCTAATTTAATGTAATGGATTTCAGCCACCGTTGAAGTTTCACCTATAAACATTAACAAGATTTTTTTTAATAATTGTCTTTTACAAACTTATTTTAATCATGGGATCTGCCCGAGCAACAAAGCTTTAGCTTTGCAATCACAGGTCAGGTGGATTTGAACAGTCCTGATTTATCGAAAAATGCTCAAATCGGGGACAAAAAATTCAAATAGTGTACTTATTATTTAATAGAATCATGAAGTATAAACTTACCCATTGAATTTGGAAAAGTGTCAGTTAGAATTATTGGGTCATCCTCATATGCTTCGCCAGTTTGTCCTTCCGAAGATTTCCCTGGATCTGAAAAAAAGTTTTTAGTATCAACAAAATCTTGATGTAAAAAAATATTGACATCATATTTTAGATTTCTATTTATATATAATTACATACAAAAAATTACACATATCACTATTCAAGCATACAATGCGATTTTCTTTTACTAAATAAGAGTAAAAATTTATAACGATCTTTTCGTTTGACAGTGTTAATACATAAGGATGAAATTTTTAATGAGGAATAAATTTTTTTGGAAAGAGAAATATAGATGTAAACATTTGATGTCATAAAAATAATTTATTTGATTATAGGTATTGTTTTTAATTAATAATATGCATATAAAATATTTTGGAATAAAAAACTTCATTTTTTTACATTTTTATTTCCATTGAATAATATCTTGAAATACTGTATTTTCATTGCATTACCTGAAACATAATATTTATAATTAGTTTCAAAATTAAAAAACATAAAATTTGGCAAAATGGATAATACAAAACTGTCAAAAATTCAATTTTTATTATTATGATTTAAAGGAAAAAGAGAACAAATAATATAAATTTTATAAAATTCTTGTCTATTAAAATACATTGTACATAGCGTCATAAAAATTATTTCACCTGTCATTCAGAATAATTTCTAATTTAAATATGTATATAATAAAATACATTAAGTAACCAATCTGCCTCCTTTTAAAATTAAGTACAATACTTATAAATAATTACAAAAATACCATTTAACAAAATCCATTCCCCTTCAAATTCTACACATTTCTAAAAAATTCTGATACTTAATTATTTATCCTAATCTATGGTCTGTGGTTTGCATTGAGTTATTTAAATAATATTATTTGTTATACATGGTTGTACATAAATAAAGTATAAAATAGTAAGTACTTCAATTCTTGTAGCTAGGAATGTTGATATTTAAAAATAGGGATGCAAATAAAGAAAGATTTTAGATAAACTTTTACTAATAAATGCTTAAATAGTAGCTTAACTTTCTAAACATACAGATTACTAAAACATAATTGAGTATATCATAAATAATATTAAAAATATTGTACATTTATAATTGTTTAATTGAACCCTGGAATATAAGCTTTTACAATTATTAAATAAATACTGTTGTTACAATAATTATCATTGCAATAATTTTGAAGGCACTAGTTAATAACAACGTGTAACAAAATTTTAATATAAAATACATTAAAAAATTTTTTTTATTACTGAAAATGCTTTCTGAAAGGCACTTTCATTTTGTAATGAATTTTTTTTCATGTACTAGTTACATGTGTAGGTTTGTTCAACCAATTAAAAATATGGTATGGTTTATGTTAGTCTTCCTTACACCATAATATTGTAGATATTTTTTGTGCATATTAAAAATATAATCCAAAAAGCTCTCTGTTTAAATACTGTAAAATTTGACAACTCCAGAACTTTGATGTAAAAAATATTTTTGTCTATAAAATTCTACACTTCATGGTTTGCTTCTTAGACTAAAAAATTGAACTGATAATATTTAAAATATTTTTAAATATTATAAAGTTTCTAAGTTTTTTCAAGTTTTAATTTATCCTAATTATTAAAATGAGTTAATAACCACAACCACATTTATAAATATTTTACTTTTTATAAAATAGTTGGAAAAAAAATAAAATTTGTAGTAACTTTAAATTAATATTTAAATATAAATATTCATTATAATACTTATTTTATGCTTGTGTTTACTAAGTTGTAATAAGTAAATGCAACAATTGTTTTTGTTTTCTTTTTTTTTAAAAAGGAAATACAATGAAACGACTGTAATCTTCTTTGAGTATTTTGATATTCTTATAGAATATTAGAACCATAGAAATAGTTTTAATTCATATACGTGACTTTTTAGCAAAGTAATAATTAATGTGATAGTACAATATGGTCACATTTTATGTGCCTAATAAAAGAAATCTAACTTTATGCATTTAATAATGAAACAATCTCAAGTTCCATTAGAAATCATAAAATGATTTAATTTTTGTTTACATTTATAAAAAACATGACTTTCTTGAACTAACACATTTAAGTATGTATAACTACATATTTTACCACCGGTAATTGATAATTATTTGAAATAAATATTTAATATTAAATCCATAATGTAATTGAAAAACTTTACTTCGTCATTAAAAAATGGAAATAAAATCTCAATAAATAATATCGTACACACTGTTTATCAAGCTAATCTCAAATTCTACCTTCCTTAGATGGTTTGTGGAATTTTTATAATTAAATTTATAAAATTCCACTGGAATGTATATTAAAGCGCATCGAGTCAGTTGAGTTTCTTTCGTGAAAAGTCTAGATCTCGAAAGCTCTTTAAAATCCTTATTTATTTAAAAAAAACTAAGAACAACAAAATGATCTATCCCTTAAACCTCTGGTACGTATATACGGCTCAAAAACCGCCGGGGTCCTCTCTCGAGGGAAGTAGCGCGCTCTTAATCTAATCGACCTGATGATGACGCTTAAAGTGGACAGTAAGGTTACCTCTTTGCCTAGCTTTATAAGGACATTGGGGACACTGGAATGACGGAGGCTTATCACCGCACTCGAGGCTCTCGTGCCTCCTCATAGTGCTTTTCCACCTATACCCTTTACCGCAGAATCGGCAGCGGAACTCTCTTGCTTGACTCGGCTCTTGTTTTAGCTGTTGCTGCTGTTGTTGCTCTCTTTGCTGCTGTTGGCGCTGTTGTTGCTGTTCAAGGTATTGGCGCGAGACGAGGCCAAGTGAAGCGGGAAACACGAGACTGTCTCGCGACGAAGAAGCTTCGTCCTCGTCAACGCGCTCAATCTCCAGCTCATCTCGGCCCTCCAACTGGATCTGTTGACGTTGGTGCTGATCGCTTCGACTTCGCGTTAGAGGTCGTGGCTTTTTGCTGAACTGTTTAAAATTACGTCGTAGGAGTGAGATCATGCTCAAACGGCTTGGTTTACCTGCCAACAAAATACAGATGTCTTGTCAGTCAACTAGTTTGTATCTTTAGTATTTAAGATTGTATTTTCTAACTCATTCTTTCATATGGATATCGCAACACGGAAAGAAGAATTGACAAAATTTAAGTTTATTCGCTGGGTGCAAGTAAAAAATAACTTGCCCCCGTAGGATAGAAAAGATGACAATTCTAGTTTGAGTTAGAAAATACAGATTGAACAATGTGTTTAAATAAGAAAAAAAAACAAATAAAATAAAAAAACAAAAGAAGAAATGAAGAAATACCAAAGCATTTAACTGTAAATAAGTTCAAATATAAATAAATTTAAAAAAAGATATAATAATAATGATATAGAAAAAAAGATTGTCAATAAAAAAAAAGGATAATTAAATTGAAATCGTGCAATATAATGTGAAAGTACTAATTACTTTTGTATAGATGAAACCAACACCAGTGAAATAAGATGACTGAAAAACTGTACATAATAAGTAAATATTATTAAAATTAAATTATGATTAATATTATTATTGTCTCTATAGTAATTATTATTATGGATTAAAAATCTTATCAGGAATAATGCATTCTTTTTTAATAATTTAATAAATAAAAATATACTATCTTAATTTTTTACATATATTTTAAGAATCTCTTAAAAGTTGTATATAAAATAGAAGATTTAAAAAATAATTTTTTATATGTGTAGTCTTCAGACGATGATCGTTAATTAGACAACCATACAAGCTGAAAAAGTTAAAAAAATAATTTATAGTTTATCGATTAAAAATGAAGTTGAACATTTTAAAAGAATTTAAACAAAATAATTATTTTTATTAATCAAAGGCCTTTATTTAAATGATCAAATATAACTATATATTCCCTTAAAAATCAATAACTATTTAGTTCTTATTTAAAAAAAAAGAAACATTTTATGTAATTAAATAAAATACATACAATAACTTTAACGTGTTACAAAAAGTAAAATTCGTTTCAAAATAAAACAAAACCGTAGAACCAGGGAAAATATTATTTTTCTTCGCTATTAAAAAGCTCAGAATGATGATTTTTGAGATGTTGGTAAATGGCTGACTTTGTAATTGTACTGCAATCACAGTGTGCACAGTGTACCCTTCTAAGATTGCCGTATGGCGCACGAGCTATTTCCTCTCGAGCTATCACGCAGTGGAACTCGATGTGATTCTTGTAAAAGGCAAAGAACTTGAATCCGGTACCACATTTGTTGCACACGTATCTGGTACCGATGCCGTGTATTTTAGCCTCATGCTGCTTGAGGCAGGTAGCACTGCCGTGAGAAAATGGACAAAATCGACATTTTAGTTTCTTGCGTTGCTTTATCAATTGATCGAAAACAGGAGGCGAGCTCTCCGGCTCTGCGATTGCAAGCTGTCGGACAATTCGTCGGCGCAACGTGTACTGATCAGCAGTCTCTAAGCCGCGGCGCTCCTCGTACAGAGTTTTGTGGCGTTCAAGATTCATGTGGCTGTAGGCCGACTTTAAATTCTTATAGCGTTTTCTGCACTTTCCGCATTCGTATTGGTAGCGAGTCTCGCAAGTTGCGCATCGCGACAATCGGTCGCATCTCGCATTCATTTTTAGGGACTTACACACTGGACAGTAGAGATTAAGCGTTGCGTAATCACCTGAGGGTAAACGAAATTCATGAGTTACCTTGCTTCAAACATTTTTCATTTTGTTTCATTTTTACAGTCAATTATACCTTGAGGTGCTCCAACCGTACTTAAAGATGATATGTTATCAGTATCAACTTGACTTTCATCAAGAGCAACTGTACTTTCGAACTCGTTGTCATTGAAGTAAGCCGTGTTATCGTCGTCTAGATTGACTTCTTCCTTTAAAATAAATCCTTGTTCTTCTTGAGGTATTTCTTCAGGTTCTTCTTCAGTTTCAAAATTTATGTCTGTAACATAATCAATTGTACATTAACACAACTTTAGAAATTTTTTTTTAAATTTCAACCTGACTGAAGTTAATGTGTTAGTAGACACTTGGTAGTGTTAATAAACTGATGATGAAGATGTGTGAATTTCTATGTCCAAGAATACTTAATGCTAATCATGAGTAAAAATCGGATTTTATCAGAAAAGTAAATTAAGAAATCGTGTTATCAGAAACTTTAATAAAAATAAAATTGTACATCTCCACAGACGTTATTTTCGTCATATTTCATAAACAAATTCCCAAATAAGCAAATCTATTTTTAAATCTGCAAATACATGTTTTTCTAAATAAAGCAGGATTCTCAATACACTATCAAATATTTTGAAGAAACCAATAAACCAATGATCAATAAAAAGTTTTTTCCAAAAATAAAGCTCTTACTGCAAAGATAGGGGGACGGAAAGAGAGCATACATGGTACTTGAACTTGAGACTTTAGCAATCATTATTATTTATCAGATGTCTTACGTATAGTTAATCAATGGGGTGTATACAAGCTAAAATTCTTATCAAAATCCACTGTATTTTCTTGTATAACTGAAAAATCTTGAAGTATACCTATATTAGTATAAATTAAAACTTTAAAGTTATAAAAAAATATAACAAAATTCGTTTAAGGTTGCTATACATGACTGTCATTTTTTAATATCTAATTTAACCATCTAGATTAGATTATAAAACAATACAAAAGAGTAATCATATCTTTACATTTGTAAATGACTACAAAGTAGTCAATTAAAAACCAAATTCCAAATTTTTTTTATTTTTCAAAGAATAAATATAAAATATGTAATATCTTTATAAATTTCCCAAAGTGAATAAACAAACAATATGTTTATTTTTGTCTTTATATTATATTAAACTTATATTCTGAAAAGATTACTGTTTATGTTGAGTTTACCCATTTATTACGATTTCCTTAAAAATAAATATTTTTATTATACAGTATTTTTCATTTTACTGTCTTAACATTATGAAATTTAATAATTTCTTTTATTAAACTCAAAATAATCTTTGATATACATTTACAAGATTAGATTCGATACGAATTTAATCTTTGTCATACTTAGCTCACGAGACGTGTGGAATTCTCAGTCTCAATTCACTTATCAAGACAGATAAATAATAGAAAGCTTTCTACGGTCAATTGGTTTACTTCCAACTAAAGAAAGGTAATAAGTATAATAATTCTTAGATATTTCATTTTTTGAGTGGGGTACTTTCCTCAGAATGATATTTTTGCAGAAGGGTAACGAAACTTTAACGAAAAAAAATTATCCCGATTGACAAATATACGAAAATCGTAATACCGAAAGATAAAAATCCCGAAAAATAATAATATCGAAAATGTTACATTGAGTAGGAATTAACAATTGACACTCAATGTAACATTTTCGATATTATTATTTTTCGGGATTTTTATCTTTCGGTATTACGATTTTCGTATATTTGTCAATCGGGATAGTTTTTTTTTTCATTAAAGTTACCCTTCTGCAAAAATATCATTATGAAGAAAGTACCCCACTCCATTTTTTCCCAACTTTCATTCTTAAATGTAAATGCCACAGATTCGTGACTCTAATAAACATGTCTTCTATATTATATTTTGTAAAAATACTGCTAAATGTTGTTAGTTTTTAAAATTAGCTATTGAATATAATATAATTGATTGTAGAATAAATCATGTTTCCTGAAACTTAACAATGAAGTATTATTTATTTTTTTTTTAATAAAGTTAAAATTGTACATTGCTTTATTTTATTTGCATGTTTATTTATGTAAATATATGAAATTTACTACAAAAATGTCTATAAATCAAAAATTCAGTCGCTTACACAATTATTTGATACTTTTATTAATTTCATACGCATAGTGTAAGAAGCTATGCATACGAGCAATTTGTCTTATCGAAATGTCAATACGACTTTTAAAGCTTTTTCTAAACTACAATTAACTTATTCAACTATTTCTCGATGTATAAGATTCTAAAAAAAATTGTGTATAAATATAAATACCAAAGACACACGGCCAGTATTGCTTATAAAATGCTTTCATATGTACTGCCACGTTGAACATGTAAAACTACAATAGTAAATTTTGTGCAATATTCATTACTCAATGTTGCAAAATGTGTAAGTTTATAAATATCACTATATAATTTGTAATATCTAACCTTATTTTTTTTATAGGAATATATCTTTAAAAGATTATTTCCAATGAAAAATTTTAAAAAATGTTTATAAATATAAATTCATAAAAATCGCTCTGAAACAATCACGCATGATATTTTCGCAACCTGAGCGGAGCATTTATTCTCTATCCTTAGTCTTATAAATTATTGCTTACTGCATCAGACTTTTAAATTTCATTAATACAATTATAAATTAGACAGTCTCAAGGCAAAATTCAAATCTTACTTCTCAGCATTTTTAGGATAAAAAAGTTTTAGATGCTTGATACGCATGTGATACTTGAGCTGGTACTTAAGATAGCATTTGTAATTGCAATGGCCACAAGAAAAGCTCTTGTCTTTGCCGCAATTGTAAGTGGCGTGGCGCTTAAGATTTTGAGAATGACGAAAGCTTTTGGCGCACCATTCGCATTGATAAACGGGCTTGGCTTCGCGATGCTGGGTGCGCTCGTGCAATTCGATCGAGGCTTTGTACCTGCTCGTGAAGGAACAAGCATGGCACTTATATGTCGCCTGTTTCTGGCAAGTAAGTCGCTTATGTCGGCGCATATTCTCATAGCTTGAAAATTTGGTACCGCAATCTGTGCAAGGTACTCGTCCATCCCTTGGATCGACCTCGGCATTTGCATTGCCACAGATAGCCTTTATGTGGCAGTACAGAGTCATGTACTTTCGAAATACCTTTCGACACTTGCTACACTGTAGTAGATATTCGTTTGAGCATCGCTGACATGTACTCACTTTCTTGCGAGTAGGCTTAGTTGATGACTCGTTGCACGTCGGACAGTGCAGAAGAATTAACTCCGGTGGACCTGTTAGCAAAATAAAAAAAATAATTTTTTTTTCGTTGTAGGTTCACTTTAATTGAAATATGATTTGGCTCAATATTTTTTATTGTCTCGTAGTAATAATTTCACTAACATCGCTCTCTACTGCAAATTATACTTTGAAATCTGTCTATGCGGTAGGTATTACTACAATAATAATATAACTAACAAATTAAATGAGTTTATTTTAATAATTTTAAATTTTTTATTTATCGTAGATATTTAGGCATGGGGATCGTACACCAAACCCTTATCCCGCCGAGTCTTATCCAAACGATCCTTACAAGGATAACCCGTTTTATCCAATAGGATTTGGCGGCTTAACAAATGTAAATTCTATTCAAAATTTTATTCGCTTTCTTATGCTGTGAACTAAATTTTTTACATTTTAGAAAGGCAAAGTACGACTTTATAATTTGGGAACTTCTTTGCGAGAACGTTACAATGAACTTTTGGGAGATGCTTATTGGCCAGACGATGTCAAGGCCTTAAGTACGGATACTAAACGAACGAAGATGAGTATTGCAATTGTACTTGCGGCTCTTTATCCACCAAAGAATAAACAAATTTGGTTAGAAGATTTTAATTGGCAACCAATCCCTTTCGAATATACAAGTAATGAAGATAACCATCATTTTTTATACTACGAATGTCCAATGTAAGACACGATTATTTTTAGAAACAATACATTAACAAACTTATTTATTTCAATTATTTTAATGTTCTGTAATAAATTTTTAAATAAAAAATTGTAAATTACAGATACAAGGAACTACTGGCACAATTTCGAAGTTCTAATGAACACCAACAATTTTTATTACAATATGCTGAATTTATGAAAAAATTAACGAACTTCACTGGAACAGAAGTTAAAAACACAGAATTTATTTACTACTTATATCATACTTTGGCGGCAGAAAGTTCAATGGGTCTTCTATTACCTGAATGGACTAAGGCTTATTATCCAAATGGTCTCATTATTAATACTACTTTGGTGGAATATGACGTTATGAGTTATAATACAAAATTGAAAAGATTAAATGGAGGTAAAATACATTTTCAAACGTTTCTGTCACATAAAAGAAAACAAAATCTTAATTAAAAAATGTACTATGAATTTTAATATTTTAGGAATGACTTTCAGTAAAATATTGAATGATATTTTAAATACTACTAATAGTTTGTCAAGGAACTCTCCAAAAATACATTTGTATAGCGCACACGAGTGTAATATTGCTGGAATTTTGCAAGCACTAGATTTATGGAAGAAAGTCATACCAGAATACACGAGTTCTATTATTTTTGAACTTTACGAGAAAAACTCTAACTATTTCATCAAGGTAAACAATAAAACGGATAAAATATAAAATGCCATTTGACAAATGTATTATTCAATTTTTTTTTAGATTTTTTACTACAAAGGAATTCCTGAAGAATACGAGGATCTACAAATTCCAGGATGTGCTAAACTTTGTCCGTTTGAACAATTTATTAAGATTATAAAACCTATAATTCCAATCAATTCAAAAGAAGAGTGTTTCGGTCCAAATAGTTTACAAACAAAATTTTTAAAACCTTTTTTAAGAATGGATTGATGTTAAGGTTACAATATCTATATATTTTTGTAAAACATATCAAGTAAACTTTTTTCTATTACTTTGTATCGCTTTTGTATTTTTTATAAAAGTTATTAAATTACACTTACAAATATATCTATCAGCTTTATTTCCTTTACTTTTTGAATAAATTTTTTTATCGCCTGAAATAAAAATATGCAACTTCTATTACTAAAATGAGTAAAGTAATTTTTAAAAAAGAGTCTAGGTAATAAAATGCGTATCTTACCTTCAACATTTTCTTCTAATTTATCGCGTAACTTTTTTTCATCAAAATTCAAAGTACTTCCTGAAATATAATTTTGTGTTATACATTTGTCATTGTATACATCGATGTGACATTATAAATCATGCTCTAGGTGACTGTAAAAGGTATTCAAACAGCATTCAACAACTATTACGCCTACAACATATATAGTAAAATGTATTAACTACGAAAAGAAAAAAAACTGTAAACATCTGTATGATTGTTGTATAACAAATATTCGTGTATTTCGATGTATAATGTCTTGTTACAAAAAAAGTTTTATTATAAAATTATTGTTATCACTAATCTGTACATGAGGCACAAATTTGGATTGTTGTCAGATGATTAAACTATTATACTAGTCAACGCATACGCGATTCGTCCACGATAATCACACGAGAGAATCAATAATAATCTAATTGACAAGAAAAACTGTCTCATATTTCTTCGCTACGTAGCGTGCTTATTTTTCACGTGTATCTCGAGCGAGTATGCTCGTTTAGTGACATAGCCGCACTTCTTACAACTAAAAGCCGGCTTTTTGCCACATTCAAACTTGCGGTGACGTTCGAGGGAGCACTTGTTTTTGTATTTACGCCCACATTGTGAGCAAACTTCCTTCTCGAGCCTCTCGGGTATGTTGTGCATGCGAGCGAGGTGCATGATTAGATTGGCCTTTTGGGTGGTGCGATGATCGCAGTGAGCACAGCCAAAGACCGGTTGCTGGTTGCACTCGTAGTTACGGTGACGCCTCAAGCTCCCCGCAAGTCGGTAAGTCTTGCCGCAGTTCTACGCTCGAAAAAAAAGTAAAATAAAATAAAATATATACAGAATACGTCGCAATCTTTAACTCATATTTTGAGATGCTTATCGAAGGGAAAGGGGATCTTGATAAATAAGGTAATAACGCTTTGGGGGGAGGGAAATTGATGATAAAATTATGCTGCATTCTTACGTCGCAGGAAAATTTCGGGCGATGATCGAGTGTCGAGTTGTGGTGCTTCTTATGCACGACTAACGTATGCCTATCTAGTGTATATTTCGTCATAAAATAACGATCGCACGTCTTGCAGTAAAATTTTGTGTTAGCGCCGTTTTTTATTATGCATTCGTCTTTCGTGTGCCGTTTAGCCCTCTGCTTACTTTTATACGATCTGCCACAATATTTGCATAAATATGGCCTAACAGGTTCGATTTCTGAGGCTGTAAATTAATTTACAGATACTTATTTTTTATAAATTGTTTTAAAACCAAATTATAACTAAAAAACAAACTCAAAGCTGCAACGTATCGTACCTGCATTATATGCTAAGTCATTATTTTCTTCGCCATCACTTTTCAATTTATTTGTTTCTTCAATCAAATGTTTATCAACAAGTTTAACAATCTTATTGTTTGCTTCACAGGGCTCAATTATGTTTTCTACGCTTTCGTTACTATTGTTAAATTTAATTTCTTTACATTCTAATTGGTAGTAATAATTATCGTAATCAAAATCTAAAATGCATTTTTCAGATTAAATAAACTATTCTTATTGTAAAAAGTCAATTGTTTTTATTTTTTATAACGTACAATCAATTGCCTCATCCACAATGTCCATCTCTTCTTTTACTATATTCGAAATTGGCGTATTTGTATTAACATCTAAAATTAATATTTATTTTTAAATATTGTTTGTATGTTAGGGAAAAATTTACGCGCGCAAAAACACCGCAGATTATGATATAAAGTAATTATTCGAATAAATAGTAGGGCTTGTATTTTAGCTGTATAATTTCTAAAAATTGTATTTCCCGGAGTATTAGTAGACTAAACGAATTCATAGGTGCTTTCATTTATAATAGTCTATAGGGGGGCCTGACTGATTTTGGAGAAAAGTTATTAAATTCTTATGATCTACGTAAATCTGCGCTGCGATACTTTACACGTAACAAATGCTTGAATAGTTCTATGTGACAATAACTACATCGCTTTATTAATTTTAGCAATTATTAGTGGATTTATTATTAAAGAATTATAAATCGGACTGTTATGTTATTGTTAATTGAAACCGCATAATTAATCGTTGAAATTACCTGCATCATCAAGTGGATCCAGTTTCATCATATCCACTTCTTTACTTGACTGCTCCTTCTCATTATTCAACAAATCCTTATGATTTTCTGTCCTAATTTTTAAATTTTCTTGTAACGGAACTCCACGTTCTGCGTTGTCGGATTCGTGCGTAAGGGCTGTCTCATTAGCATGTTTAGAATACCAGCTGGCAACATTTTCACGTGAAGGACTGACGGGACCGAGAATTTGACGCATCTCGTCGTAGCACTGTCCAAAGGATAGACCGCGCAACAAGTTGTAACGTACTATTGCTTGATAATCGTTGATGCTGAATGTCGACATTTTTACTGTTTCGAAATTTAATTTTTAAATTGTCACTTAGGGAAACACTTGCTCTTTTTGTGAATACACTCAGAAAAATTATAATATAAACTTACGCTAAACAAGAATATTAGTTTACCACTAACTTTTCATTTTCTCCTGATTCACACATAAATGTTATTGGTATATTTTGACAACGCACTGATATTACATCTTTTGACTACAATAAGAATAAGTATTCCAATATTTTAAATCTTTAACAAGCTTTCCAGTAGATTATTTGTATAAAACCACTGTATTTTTACACCACTTCAATAAATAACAACTCTTATAACAGTAACGCAATCACAATTGAAGGAACATTTGTGTTTTATAATACGTATATTGATTCAAAATGCTATCACAGTACCTAAAGCTTTGTTCGTCTCCAATTTATAAAAACAGAATTTGATTCATTAATAGAAATTAAAAGTTTGTATACACATCACAAATAAAATTGTTTTACTAGCCGTAAGGATAATTATTATACATTTATAAACGCCAACCGATTATACAATATTTTAAAAAAGAGATCTTGAGCGAGTCACTGACAACATGGAAATTCCAGATTCTTATTCGCACAATAACAAACTTATGTCCTTAACTCCAAATGAAATTTTTTTCCAACAGAAAAAGGAATAACAGTCAGTTGTTTAATTTAACCCATAACACACCAAACACCTAAGCCTCTTCTTCCTACCCAATCACCCATAAACACTGGAATTTGACACTTCAACAACAATTTACAACACAAACATACATTCACACTGGCAAATGCGTCGCATGTAAACAAACACACGCTTTTAGCACGGGAGGTTAGTTCTTAACCTCAACCGGCGCCCGAGAGCTGCGATAATCCTTCGTACTCGCATAACCCGTCTCTCGTTCTCACACGCGGCCACGATTTAAACAATAACACTTAACGATAAAAATCCGCAATACAATTTACCGATTAGAGGCTAGAGTTGAAAAAAAACGACAACGACGCGCTCCTGTAAGAGTTACCGCGTCCCCTTACTCTGCTCTCTCTCCAACTGACTATATATATTTTCCCAGCAGCTATGAGCTCAGCGACGCCGCCGCCACGCAACGCAACAGTACAGCTTCTCCTTCCCTCCCCCCCTTTTCCCAAAAACCGGCCTACAGGTACAGTCGTATAAACACGGGTCGTCGCTACACTGCATCTGTACAGTGTTTATGGGTAACGAGTGTCCAAGCTGACAAACTTCTTTTTCAAGCTCATTCTCCATTGATTTTTCATTTCGGATGTGACGTTGAGATGTGTTATATACATTCGTCAGATTATATCGCCTTTTTCAGCTATCGTTGCGTTTCCTTTTTACCAAGAACAGTGTTGTGTTTGGTTTTATTTCATTCGCGTTCGAGATGATCTAAAATAAAATAAAATTGTATTAGTTATAAGATATTTTGAAAATTTTATCAATTTTTATTCATATTTTAAATGAATTGAAAATTCTGAAGGATTTAATGAAAAAAAAATCCCGTTGCACTTTCTTACTTATCTAGACTTGCTCTTGGATCAAAATTTGATTTTACTTCGTGGTACCCTGAAATGAAATAAAATAAAAATTAATACTGGGTTTTAATTGATATTGTAATTACGAAGAAATACATTTAAAAAGACCACATTTTTTTTTTTAGAGAGAACTTTAAGTCAAGATTATTGAAATAATTTTATTGTTATTTATATACCAGGGAAATGGGTTGTTTAGTTTTTGCAAGAATCATTTATTATCATTTTTTTTTGTCATTTTTTTATACATAAATAACAGTTTATCGCATCATCTTTATCGTGAATCGTAAAATTTACATTTTAGTAAAATAATTACGCTCTCAAGATATTTCCAGTAAAACAGCAATGGATAATTTTTTTTTCTTTATAAATTATGTCAAGTAGTAAAATTTTCATTCTAAAGTACATTAAATTAAAAATTATGTTTTTTTACGAACTTAATACAACTAACTAATCATTCATAATAAAAAAATAAAAAATAATAATATTGCATGTACTACACAATAATGTAAAAATTGTTATATCATCTAAAAATCACATGTTTCTATCAGTACTAAAGATTCATTAGTAAATCGGTTTAAGCGTGCAACCTACAGTTATTGTTTTATTATATCAACAAACGCAGTTAAAATGTCAATCATGTGATTCAAAAGTGATATAACTTAAGTAGGCGCCAGAGCTGAATTTTTTGTTTACATTTAATCGCTTAAAATAATTTTTCCATTTATTTTTTTTTAAATAAAATTCATTATTAATTAAGCTTTTCATTATCAGTTAAGCACATTTAGGTGTTTTTTGTTTCATTATTTAGATCAAAAATATCAAAATACAATTAAAAGTAAATTGTTTTTTTTTTTCAATTTTAACACCAAAGAAAAGTAAGACTACAGCACTGATGGACAAACGTTAAAATAAACCTAACAAGTGTTCTTAAAACGAAAAACATTGAAATTCTTTTCGTAAAATATAAAAATTAATATCTATCAATGTCTCTTTCCTATTAATACTTATTAATTTGCCACATCATTAAAACTAACAACTACGTATTACAAAAAAAAACTTATTAGAATCAACACGTCAATTACATATATAAATTCTAAAGTCGCGAGCAGCGACTTTAAAGTAGAAACAATGCAATGATTGGTCGGTTAAAAATAAAATCTAATAACATCATCAACTGTTGATCGGCCTCGTGAAAAAATTCTCTTTCCCTCTCCCTTAACCTATCCATTACAACAAGTCCAACACACTCGTCCAACAATTTAAAAATGAAACGATCCTACCCCTATACGTGACCCTCTTGTTAAACCGGCAAGCAATGCCTTCCACTCTTTACGTAATACAGAAAGGCAGTCACAAGCGCGTTAGTCGATTGGGTTGACAAACGTGCAGCTAAAAGCGTCTCACTTAAAGATACGTACCCAGGACTGTACTTCAAACTCTACTTTAATCGTCCTGAATTTATTTTTTATTTATTTTTTGTTAATCTATCAAAATAACTCTGCATATAGGCATTATTTAAATTACTTGAAAATACGTTGACATACCGAGCTATTTTGACCTCTTTTGTATTTTGTTTCATTCTCAAAGTCAGGACGAACAAAGTAAAATCGTTAATCAGTCGGTAAGCGGGGGCTTGCTCGTCGGTTAGGGCTGATTCTTGCCCTTGAAAATGTGAAAGGTGAGACTGCATCCCTGATGCCGGCGAAGTATGTGCCTCTGCATGTCGATCTTGTGATTGCTCCGGTGCGAGCAGTAGGAGCAGCAGAATCGCCGGGGATTCTCGCACTCGTACTTCATGTGGCGCTTCAAGTGTCTGGAATGTATGTAGGTCTTGCCGCAGCGCGAGCAGGCGTTCAGGGAGTCCGCGCCGCCGGCTGAATTGAGTAGGATCCCGGATTTGCCCCGGGAGCTCGACGACTCGTACCACAGCCCGGAGAACTCGCTATAGTCTGGAAAACAAAAAGCAGCAAGGCATCGGGCTCGTTATTTTTATGCTTATTTTTAGCGATACTCGCAGAGATGCGATTTTTTTTTTGTTTTTTTTTTTAATTTTAGATTACGAGAAAAAAAGGCGGATAACAGAGTACGCACGCTATTATTTTGATTTTCTTATTCGATTGGGGAGTATATCAGTAGTTGCTACGAAGCTGGGACGAGTGCGCTTGAAAATTTTAGATTTAGAATGGTTTGAGAAATGTTTAAAAATTTTGACGAGTATCTGAGATTTCTTGAGATACGATTTGATCTTATTGAGTTTGATGAAATTAAAGTGATCTTGATGATTCGTGGCTTGTATGAGTTGTTTATTGCATTGTTAATACAAAAAAATGTCAATGAAAAGTTGGTAACAATAGATTTTTCGTAAATTTAACGTTATGTATTCTTAAATTGTTTCTTGAGAAAAATTTGTGAGGTATTCATTTTGAAATTTTAACTTTTTATTATTTTTATAATGTACTTTGTACTTTCAATTCTGTGAACGTCTTCATCACGCGTTACCTAAAATAAAATACATTATATTAGTGTTGAGGCATTGATACGTATATTTAATTTTAGTTTTTAAAAAGATTATGATCTTACTTTTCGACTATCATTAGCATTGTACTATGACAATGTTAACCTTAGAATAACAAGCTCTTGGATCGGAAAATAATAAAATTACATACGTTACGAAAGTAATAAAAAAAATTTATTTGTCATGAAAGTGTTCAATCTTTTTAGCTGCCCTCAATACACAATATTGAAAGCATTGTCCTTTAAAGCGCAACTCTGCCCGACGGCGATCTGAAACAAACGAAAAAACCTCAGAATTAGCAAAGTCTTAAATTTTGTTCAACCGTCAACTAATAAACTGTCGTGCATCGGCAAGGCAGGAGATGACACACCGGTGCTTATCGATGAGCTTAACCGTTGCAAGAGTCGTAAAATGCGAGCTGCTTGCCGGGATGACGAGTCTTCAGGTGTTTCCTCATGAGGCACTTACGCTTGCTGGCGTGGTCGCAATAGTTGCAGCGGAAGCGGGGCGGCTTGCCGCAGTCGTGCCTCTGGTGGCTTCTCAGATCGCGTCGGTACTTGTACGAACGGCCACACGACGAGCAGACGTTGCCTCTGCTGTCGAGAGGGTCGCGCTGGATCGTCTCTTCCTGACACTCCGACTCCGGCAGTATCTCATGCGGCGATAAGTGGATCATCTCCAGCAGCTTTCTCGAATTGTCAAGCGACCATGTGCTATCTGAAACAATGGGCTTCTGGTTAGTCAATGAGGATCGATCCAGCTGTAACGAGCTTATTGCGACGCTGTTATGGTTCTGGGTGATGGGTTTGATGGTAGAATCGCCCTGTGTACGTTGACAGACGTATAAGAAGATTGGAATGGAACATTTAATTTGTCGAATCTATAATATGTTTATTTAATTTCTTTTTTATATGGCAACAAGTACAAAATATAACGCAATACTTTTGAAAAACATACAATCAATGAAAAAATATAATCGAAATGAGTTTAACCGTATACGAGCACGGCGTGTCCAATTAAACACGACGATTTTCATCCTAATCCTCCTGCAACTTGTACTTAAAGGCCTTATTTTTATGCTTGCGACTGATATGTCGCTCGAGGTTAGCTTTACGCTTGGTATGATGTGAGCAGTAGAAGCATCCGAAACGAGGGGGCTTCTGACATTCGCACTTCGTGCGATGCGTTAGTCTCTTGCTGCAGCGCAAGTAGGCGGACGGCTTTTTTTTCCTCTTAACTTTCCGCTTAGGCTCGTAATCTTGGCAAGGCGTCTCGTGTATTTCCTTCAATTCAACATTCATCTTTGTATACACAGCTTCATCGTCGGATAAGAGCAGGGGATCACGAGGCATATCTGAAAGCAAAAACGTTACGGGTATTTTTGGTTAGTTCATATTCTGCGATGATCCTAAATTTTTCAGGACATTATCTAAATAAATATCGATTCATTGACGCGAATATTTTTATTTCTGTACATTTTGTATGTTATTCAACATCGTAGTATAGGAATTCGAGGATAAGGAATATTGGTGCTAGTATTCCATTGGTCTTTCAAAATTTTTATTTGATTTCTATCTTATTCCGTTATACATATAATATTATGATGATTATAAAAAAGCACTTTTTTCTGGTATGTACACAAAAAAAGAAAAGAATGTTTGTTCGATAGAGTATATGAATACATCTTTCAACGTCAAATATACTTCAATACAATTCAGAGTAATACTATGTTTTGGAATCGAACGTATAGTATTTGAAAATCTTGCCGGAGTGCCAGTTGCCGAAGTGTTGCTTGAGATTGTCTAAACGCGAGCAGCGCTTCGTACAGTAGGTGCAGCCGTACCTCGGCTCGACATTACAATGGTACCTTCTGTGCTTGTAAAGGCTCTTATGCGAGCTGAACTTTTTGTAGCACACCGGGCACTCAAAACCCTTGGCTACCCTCTTCGTCGACTTCCTCGGTCGACTAACGTAAGGAAGAGCTAACGGATCAACCAGTGGATCCATAAAGTCTGAAACACAAAATAAGGAAAGTTTTAAACTTTCAAACGTTGTCGTGTGTTGCTCACGGTTAAACGAAGATGCTAAGAATATTACGTATTGATATATAAATTTGTTGTACAAGAGTTTGGGGAAGACGACGTGGGAGAGTTTGGACGGACGAAATAATACACACGTTTGTTTTGCATTTTCTAAGTACATTCGTTGCTATTTATAAAAAAACTTTAATCAATGGTCGTTGATTTGAAAAAAAAAAAGAAATTCCGTTCACACATCGGCAATTCTGTACTGAAAAGTCATGCCTGGATGACACCTTTGGCAGTGCTCCATCAGAGCCGTTCTACGTCTGACCGCCTTCGGGCAGTAGTAGCAAAGGAATCGCGAGGGCTTGTTGCACTCGTAGCTCGAGTGCCGGCGTAGATTGTTCGGGTGCTTATAGGAACGACCGCAGCTCGTGCACTCGTAACGTCCGGCTTTGTTAATGCCAGCCAAGCACTTTTGACGCGATTCGGCTTGAAGGTAATTGGGATACTGCAACTCCTGGTACATCCATGCCTCGCCTGAAAATGAAGAAAGCAAATGTTAGTCGAATAGAATGAGAATTGGTAGCGGCTGTCCAGGCACTGATAAGGGCGTTTTGTAAAGGGGGTTTTCTTAAGCAACGCGATATTGATGAACGCAATGAAAAATGCATGTTGGTTTATTGGACGTGTTTAATATTATCATTTCCGCCACAACAAGCGGAACTTCGTAAAATCATCAACTTAATCGCTATTTAAAAGTATACAAATCATTCATTTTCATTATCATTTTTTTTTACATATTACAGACAATATCGTAGTCTCGCGTATTTATTTACAATGCAAAGTACATGCGGTGAACAGCCAAATCCGACGAGCATCATTCGGAGAAGGGCTTGACGTCCGGCATGGCAGTCGCTTCCAGCGGATCGAGAAAGTTGAGGTTGATCGCCGGCTGCGGATGGGCGTGCTTCTGCAGATGCCGATGGAGGGTGTACTCGTAGTAGGTGCGGTAATCGCAGTGCGGACAGCAGAAGCGCGGCTGCTTGCCGCACTCGTATTTCGAGTGCCGCGACAGATTGCCCAGGGTCGCGTAGGACTTGCCGCAGCGCTGGCACTCGACCGCCCCGCTCGACTGGTTACGCCGTCTCCTTGGCTCGTTGCTCTCCAGCTCTGAAAATTAACAAGCACGAGGTTGTCGATTAGCAAACTGCCCTATCCCATTTTTCATTGATCCCGATTGTCGAAGCGAGAGCTGGACACTCGCTCTGCCTCTTTGTTAAGCCAAAAGAAGAGCTGTGCGAGCGTTAAGACAGTATATGTATATATAAGGTGTGGTGAGAGTCAATGAATCGAATGCACTTTTCTCTTTCGTAATTCTCTTTTCCTTACGTTATGTATTTTGACTTTGTTTTTTACATTCATTCGATGCGTATATTATGTACATTTATAAATGCGTAAGCGATATAACGTTAGCCAAGTACAGAAGACGTTTTAATTTTGTTAATAATTTTACATAGGAGCATTAGTGGAAGTACGTGCTTACGTGGATTGTGATTTAGATGTGTTTCAGCTCGCAAAAAGTGTTCCTCGATTTTTCAAAAATAATTTATTTGTATATTGCTACGAGATCAGTCAATTACAATCCACTTTTTACAAAGTACCTCTGGCACGATATATCTAAGTCATTGAATCATCAAAAGTGGTATTTCTTTAGCAAAAAAGGTAGAATTAATGAGATTCATCGGACTATCGTTCAAACATGAAATCATGTCAAGTTTTTTATATAAATATTATTTATACAATAGTATAAAATGATTCTAATCTACGATCATAAATAATAACTAACAAGATAAATACGGGGCATGTCTCGTTTATGATCTTATCGATAACGAAAAAGTACAAAATTTTTTCGAGTCTTCAGATTTAATTAAAATATTCCACAGCAGGAATTAATTCATTACTCCACATTCTTTAAAAAAAATCCTGAAAAATAAGAAAAAAAAAATAATAATATTAATTCTATTCAAAAGAAAAATCAAAGCCATACATTAGACAAAGTAAGAACAAAGAAAAGCTTTACCTGGCTGGCCCAACGATGCCCCTCTCTCACTCTGGCTCAACGTGCATGGCGAACGGCTTGCCGCGATGCTGGATAACGAGATGCTGCTGAAGATTCGCCTTGTACTTGCTGCGATGTGGACAGTAGCTGCAGCAGAATCGCGCCGGCTTGCCGCACTCGTACTTGAGATGCCGGCGCAGGGTGAACAAATGGGCGTAGGTCTTGCCGCACTGGGTGCACAGATGGACCTTGGGCTTATCCGATTTCGACGGCGGGCAGATCCGAAGTTTCTTCAGCTCCTGGAAGTACGGCCGGCCTGCAAGCCACACGAAAGAAAGCTGGGTTAGAGCCGGATTAGTGTCGATGGGGCCCTCAGTAAGCTTCTCTCTCCCCCATCCCCCGCATACCGATACCCAGCGTATTATTCGGAGGAGGTAGTTTATATCCCATATTGTTTCGGCTACTCAATCTCTCCGTCTATATTCTTAATTTCTTTGATTATTGATAGTTGCTTGTTTTACGAGTTATTCGTTAATTCTAGATTTACGTTCGCTTAAAAGTGTGCTCAACGGATATTTCTAAGCCTTAAATGTTACATTAGAAGTGCATGTCTACAAAATTAAATGATCAGTTTTACTTAGTAATAATTGTACAGGTATAAATAAACGTACATGTTTCAGATAAGTCTCGTTAAAAATCAAGCAGTGATAGGCAACACTAACAGCAATACTAAAATACCCATACCTTGATTATGAATTCTTTTAAATTCTCTTCGTTACTGTTTTAAATTTTTTTCTTGATTTTCTGAAACATAAAAATATACGTATATATATATCATTTTTTTTTAAAGAACGAGTATCGATTTATGTTGAATACAATATTAATCTTAGAATTTAAAATGAAAAAGAAAACAGTTTTTCCTTCCTTTTAATTTATTTAAAAACTCCTCATGACTGAAGATTTCTGTGATGGTACAAAAGTAAGGGAATAATGTTATAAAAGAAAAATTTATACATATAAGTACACAAAAATTTCTTCTCATCAAAGTGTAATCGACAAAATCATAATTTAAATTGTCACATACACTTTAATAACGCAGCAAAGTGTATCTTAAAAAAAGCACTGGCATTGTTAAAAATAATTGTAAAAAAAACATTTTAAAAAAGATTCAGATAGCAACGACTTTCATTCGTCAATCAATTAAAATCTATCATAAACGCAGTACTCTTCGACGAATTAGCCAACACTGAATCACGAATACGCAAGTCAAACGAGTACTCTTATTAAAAACACATGATTAATCAAAGTTCCACCAACGTTTTGTTTAGGAGACTCCGAGTGTCTCCAGTGAAAACAAATTGATTCAACGATTCAATGAGAAAGAGAGAAACAATAAACTCGCGCGTCACAGTCTTATCGAACCGAAACGAAGAGCACTCAAGATACGCCAGCGAAGATCAGCTAGAAAAAAGCATCTCAGGTGGCGTTCATTGAGGTTTTTTGTCCCGGCCCCTGATGCAGTTGGCCACGTGGTAGCGCAGATTGTCCTTGCGCTTGCAGCGATACGAGCAGTAGACGCATCCGAAGCGCTTGGGCTTGCCGCACTCGTACTTCTGATGCCGGCGCAGGGTCGAGTCGCGCTTGTACGAGCGGCCGCACTGGTTGCAGAGACGATTCGACGACCACTCGTCCAGCAGCGACTCCGACTTGACGATCCTCAGCCGAGCAGCCTTGCGCCGCTCACCAGCCACCGCCTGATCGCTCGACGCCGGCGCTTCCCCGCAGCCCACGAATGCAAACTCTAGAATGTGAAAAATAAACAAGGACAACGGCGTTAGACTTTGCTGTGCTTAGACATCTTGCGAGATTTATTGGCGCCTCCTCGGCGCCGAGCTTACGATTCTACGCGCTTAAGGGGATTGTACGAGAGAGCAGAGGGAGAGGAATGAACTCGTCGATGTTGAGCCGAGAGTGTGCGTACGCGCGGATACTATTTTTATTTAATGTCTTAGATGAATGTCTTTTATCGTTCTTTAGTTTACCCTACTGGCAAATGTTATTTGGGAGAATTTCGGGCAGGTATGAAAAACTAAATTTGTCAGTCGATGCATACAAACTTGAAAAATTTCCACAGCTTCTAAAATTACGATGTTATTTTCTTTCGCTTAACTTCTACATGTTTTGATTGATCGCAAATGAAATTGACAACGAAAGAAAAAATGTATAATTTGCTCTTCGGTATATTAGTCTGACCTTTATTGTTACACGTTCTTGTACTAAAGCAAAGAGATAAAGCAAAATAATGAAAAGCGCCGATATTAGGAAAAAAAATCAAACTTTGGCTTGTTGTTAAATTGATTACATATCGATAATTTTCCACTTTCATATTCCATATGTAAGAGCTGTATATGGCCTTGTTAAATTTACTACGTAGAATTTTAATTCTACATTTATGTCATCTTGGAAGAATTCTTTTTTGTTTTCTAAACATCAACTTTTATCTGTAGTCCTAGTTGTAGCTGCATATTACAAACTTTTTTTTTTGTAATTGTATAAGACAAGAAGTTAAAATACTCTAAAATAAAAAATATATATTATGTTAGTAATTGATTGTACATCAATATCTAATTGATACAATAAAGTACATTAATATTATATATATAATACTTCATAAAAACCAGAATCAAATTTTTTAGAAACAAATCTCAGTTTATTATGATTATTCATTTTGTACGATCGCTCTGTATTTATAATATTCTTATGAATTTTTATAAATCATGAAACTTCGTTGTGTCACAAGTAAAAAAAGTGTGTATTCAACTGTCGCCGACGCAACTACTGAAAAAAATCAGCAATCGTATATTTTAACAAAGCTGCATTAGAATTAGCTGCGTATATCTTTCTATAACATGTAGAAATTCATCTCGAGGCCCTTGTGACGTTGTGTGTATTTTCATGTCGAACTTGCGCCTGATGCGCTTGGAACAATATGAGCAGCAGTAACGGGGTGGCTTGCCGCATTCCTCCTTAATATGTCTCACAAGGTTCTTGTTGCGGCTGTACACTGAGAAAACACATATAATAATTTTTACAAATATTCTAGTAAAAATTACAATAGTCCATAGTAGTGCTCGGATATACTGACATTCTTGTGATTT
>JAPYYQ010001055.1:0-41318 GCA_030522585.1 Anagyrus pseudococci | reverse complement strand
ATATATTTCGAGTCTGTCCCCCAAAACCTATACAGTATAGTAAATTTTCTAAAATTTTTTTGTAAAATTTACTTATACTTATTTATACGTGTAGAATAAGCAAGGACGAATATTAATCTATCGGGGCTATAGCATCGTACGACCCCACCCTGTTCTGCTTTGGTCTCAGAAAGCCCAAGAGAAACAGTATACAGAGCCGAGCCCACGCGAGAGAGACAGATGTAGAACAAGCAGACACAGTTCCAGTCCGAGTTTAATTCCAGCTGGAAGCATTTCCGGGCGAGCAGAGGAGTGGGAAGCTATAGGCTAGAATGAGAGGAGGGGTGTAAGCTGCTCTTCTCTCACGGTGGCGCTTGTTCGTTTAGCAAGCCGAACTCATTACCATTCGTCAATTTGAGATACGCTCACGCGCCGCCGACGCCGCCGCAGCCGAGTGACCAATGGCTCTCTATTCGGCGTAATGGCTACGCGGCCCAACATCCGTCACGAAGAGCCACGTGCCCCTTTGAAGCTGCCACCTACGCCTGCAGTAGTATACTTGCTCGTCGCCTTACAACATCTCGCTCGACTTTGTCACTTGATTTGCACTTCACCGTGCACGCAGCAGTGCATGAGCTCTCATACGACCGTAAGTCGTCGTATGAGAACTCGTGATGTTATAATGTGACTGACTGGTCGAGTAAGGATGGTCGATGAGCGCTCAATTAAAAAAGAACTCATTCTACTGTCTCCAACAGTAGATGAACGTGGAAGAATAACAAAAACTGTCCCATATTCTTGCTTCCCTTTATTACGAGACAGCCGCATCCGACTTCGACATGAACACGTTATTCATCTTGTGAGCTTTCGTGCCAGCTCGGACAGTACAACCGTACTACGATCAGGCAGCCAGACTCGCTCGAGCTTATTGCGAGAGGAGAGAATAGTCGACTGCTCTACGCAGACATATCGGGGAGGGTCAAAAACGAGTTTCACTAACGAGTTGACAAATCGACTCCCAAGGGGGCTGTGCCGAAGTAGTACTATAAAGCAAAAGCTCGAGAGGGCCACGCTGCTGGCCATTCCGCTACCGAGTCACTGCCACGTTTATTGCTCTTATCCGCGGCCACCTAACTAACGACTTCTCTTCTCTACTCTAACGCCTTTGCGAGCTGCGAACAAGACTATTTGCCTCCGTTTCAAGTTGATGTAGCATCGAATAGGAATATACGATCTTTGACGACACAGTGAATGCTTCAAATTGTGGGCTTCCGGCTGCTGGATATTTCGTTTCCGTTCGCTAACTATATACCAAGGTTCGAGAATCTTATTGTGTCTCAAATTTTTTTCTTCCAACGATCCGCGTAATTGGCCTATTGTGATTGTTGTACACTTTACAACAAGGCTGAATTTCAAATTTGGAGATAAGATGAGCCAGAGGGTGCTTATTACGATATTTCATTCAAGACATTGATTGCCGAGTTTAATTAAAATTTATGTATGAAAGAAGAAGATGGTCGAAGCGGGGGTGACTAAAGTGACTAAAACACCACATTTCAAACATTGTTCTGAAACTATTTATACAAATCTTTCAAAATTTTATTCTATAAAAGCAAGGTAATTGATAAATTATTGCAATATCGCCTCGTTTTCATCAGGAATGCAGATTTTTTCAATTCACCTCTCCTTAACGACGACAATAACAACAAAGTACACCGCAGACACACCGCGAGTGAAAAAAGAGCAGAAGAAAAAAATCAATCATCAGAGAATTCCAAGAAGAAGGGACGACAGTAGGAGCGCGCGTGACCCGTACTGACCGAGCGCACGTACGCGCTCGACTATACAGGGCCTCCCCGCGGAGAGTAGAGCCGTAGCTTGCACGTATATGCCAGAGCCGTCGAAGGCGCGCGCGTGCACCCTGTCATTTTCCGAGGGCAAATTATCCCGCGTGGCCGAGGCTCCTTGTAGCCGGCAGTGCTTCCGTCCTCGGAAGGTCGGAATGCAGCAACAGCAGCAGTAGGCAGAAGCAGAAGGAGATGGGGCATTAGCCGAGTGCAAGAGCTTGCTGCGTCTAGCTGCTGGCGGAGACCCTTTGGCAGCTATATTCCTCGGGCTGCGTTTATATAGATATCTATATATATATATATATATATAGATTCGAGACTTCTACCACAGCGCGCGGGCTCGTCCTACTGGATTGCTGCTGTATTCTCTCGCTTATTCCGTATCTGCATGCGCACAAGTGATCCCGAGGATCCACGGCTCGCTGACTCTCAAGCACAAAGCATAAGCCTCCAGGGCTGACGTGCACGACGTGCGAGCAGCGCAAGGAGCGGCTGTTACTGCTGCTGAAGAAAAAGCGGAGAAAACAAGAGATGAAAATGCTAAAGGTGAAGAGGAGAAGTGAGGAGGGGGGTGAATGAAATTGAACGAACGAGATAAGAGGGTGAGGAAAGAAGGGGGAATTGGCGAATCGGGGACGTGGCGTACAAGAATGAGAGGGAGATTAAGAAAGGGACGGTAAGAGAGTGAGACCAATTTTTGCACCTGCAGCTGCGCGTGAATCGAGCTCCAAGACACTCCTTGTTATAATACGTATTAAAGGACCCAACTTGGGTAGAGAGGAAAAATTTATTTCTGTCGATAATGGATCTTTTTTTTTCACGATTAAATTGTAAATTGTGCGTTGGCTTTTTATGGGTTGATTTTTTGCTTTTATTGGACTGTAACGAAAAATTAATTATTTGGGCGGAAAGACAAATAATTAATAAAATTTTAAAATGATGGTAAAAGAATTAAAGTGTCTGTTGGATTTATTATAAAATTTACTTGTTTTACTCATTTAATCTATTTTTAAAATGCTCTTGAAATATAAAAAGCAACGCAATAAAATAAACTAAATTGATAAGTTTTAAACGATTTTTCAATACTTGAAAATTTAAGTGCCCGCTGTAACGGGAATTACGCGCGGACGTGTCCACACACGAACCATTTTCATCCCCTCCCCCCTCCTCCGAAAAACTCAAGGGCGAGTATAATTTTAACCGCCTCGCGGCGTAAATCATGCCGGCCCGGTTTCATTTTCTATATTCCATACGAGCTCATCATCAGACGCACTACTCCACTCGGAGACTCACTCCTGCTGATATTTCTGGCGGTCACGGATGCCACTATCTGCCAGAAGCAGTAGAAGTCGGGCATCGTCTCCACACGAGCGACGAGATCTCCGAAGCGACTGTGAGCTTTCGAGAGACGGACGGCTTTTGAAAGCCAATATCGCCAGACTCGACGCATGTGCTAGTGTATTGAGGATCGAGCATTCGTGACGGCTACTCGAAGGGTGGCTGCGAGCGACTTCGGGACAAGTGGCTTCTGGAAATTAGCTTTTTACATGATTTACAAATCGAGAGAGGTCTTGAGCGATGTTTCAGTTTTATTTTATGACTCGGATATATCAATTCTACATTATTGAATTAAAATTATAAAAATTAAAACAAAGGTTCTTAAAATAATTTATCGTTTAATATATTGATATAAATAAAAAGTAGTATATAACTCGATTTTTGTTTCGAAAAACTTGATCAAAGTAAACGCAGACACTCACTGTTTGCAGAAACAAAAACAAAACAAAAACAATCGAAATTAATTATCCAGCTCTCGAATTGTCATGCGCAGGATACATTCGCAGTACGAAAAGAGTGAGAGAGCAAGCAAGAAAGCCAGTTAAGCTCCGTAAGTTTGTGCAGAGTAATGCAAGCCCAGTGGGATTCTTAGGTCGTTTGACCCTTTCTCAATTCCCAGGGGTCGGTCGGTATAACAGCAAGCGGCGACGTGCGATGAAATCAACGAGAATAGCCAGCAGCACAAGAACTCAGCGTTATACAGCATAGTATTCGCAGTCCCGAGTGACACTAACAGAAGGGTTAGATCGCTTAGAGGCAACAACAACCCTGTCTCTTTCTCTTTCTAGACCTCATACGCCCATCAGGCTCTTCTACCACTTTTTCACCCTACTAGATTCGTCTTTTCCTCTGAAGACGCTCGACCGATTTCTTGGTCTTTTTCGAGCGGCAAAGGGTTCGTCCCAGTAGAAACAAAGCAGGGCGCGCGCGCCTCTTGATTGCCAGGCACGTTATTGCCTGTCAATTGTTGCCGCTCCTCGCGCTTTATTAAATTAATATAGCCGAGCTCTGCTGACCGGTCGTGCGCGGACTTGGCTCACTGTATATACTGAAAGATCGTCTGCTCGAACGGTCAGTTTTCTTCTTTTATTTGCCCGAAGCTTTTCCCAGGGGGATTTTGGTCTACTCTCAGCCCTTTCGTCGGCACGTGATGTCCGGTCGGAGGTCAGCTGGCAAGGTTATATTCACTCTGGGCCGATAGATTAACATCAATGAAGACGTTATTGTGAGAAGGAACGTCATGAAATTTTCATGAATGTTCGCTAAGTCGGAAATCAAACATTGACCTTTATTTGTGAGATTATTTTATTCTTACGGATTTTCATTGCTTCTGTAGTTACATTATTTCTGGTTTTATCAATTTATAAGGAAAGCTTTGGATTCGACCAGAAATCCGTAATATAATAAAAAAAATTACTTGTATTAGGATATAATTTAAATTTTGTTAAGTTATTCATACAGAATGCCATATTCTAGTTAATGAGAAGCTAATTATGAAGATAATCAAGAAATTCAATCATAGTAAAGGTAGAGGAGGTGATCGTTCAGAGAACAATTCGCTAGCGTTGGGACGACATACCGTACTGTTTCAGGGTCGAAATCGCTTAGGGCTAAAGTAAGCCTCGAAAATGGCAGGAGGGAGGAAGACACGCGCTTCTGTTGTCAAACGCATTTAGTACTACAAACGACCAAGTCGTTCTGCCCCTTCCGGGCACGTCATCATCTTAGCAAAGTTGAATTACGGGAATGGCAAGAAATTCTAAGGACAATGTTTAATTTAAGTCAACAGCCAGCTTTAACCAACATCTAACATAATGTCATCGCCTAAACAACTGCTTTGTAATCCATAATCCATGAAATCGTTCGCATACTTACATCAAAAGCAAGTTGAAAAAGAAACGCCGCAACAAATGCGAGCGCGCAAAATTCTAAAATTGTCATAAATCACGAAGGGAGTTGCTACTAAATTACCGGGTAATCACAAAAACGACCAAAGCCACTTCAAGTGTGCACGCGCAGGAGAAAGAGAAGGACCGAAAGAGAGAGAGAGAGAGAGAGCAAGCTATCGAAATCGCGGGCCGAGCAAGGTAAATTTAATTAGAGGCAGAGAGACCGGCCAGGGAAAATTAAGGCTCGCTCTTTCCTCGCGGCGTAAGAGCGCAAAAGACAGGGACATCTGAGAAAGGAATTTACGGGCGTCTCTCGCTCTTCGCGCTTTATCTCCAGCGGCCGAAATATATATCGGCTATTACCCCCCTAAATATTCTCACACCGAAAGCGTAGCACGCCTGATCTATGAGCTAAAAGAGAAGGAGGACGGTCGAGGGGGAGGGGGAGGGGGAGGGAGCAAGAGGGAGGCTGACTGGGCGAGCGAACGTCGGGGGGCTAAATTACTTTGAATCGCTATTTTTCAGCTGGAAAAACGATCGTTCTCGCGGCCTCCGGCCTTCCAATTAGCCATACCCACTGTACGCAACGACTACTCGCTCAAGAATTGTAGGACCTGTTTCTCTCCTTCCTTGGGCTATGAATTTCCCCGGAGCCCGTTAGTTTTGCTTAATTCTTTTGATTATCCGCGACTCCGAAATCCAAAAATGAAAATTTACGCTAATTTCAAAGTGATTTTGTTAATGCGAACAAATGCATACGGCCAAACGTAATTCCTTTATAATTTATCATTTTCGACTGAGGTTCTAAGTGGCGTAAGTACAGGATCTCTTGTAAATAACGGCCAAAACTGAAGTCACGTACTATATAACCATGAATAATGACGAGATGAATCATTGAGGGTGCAAACGCTACTTGCGAGAGTCCATAAAGATCATGTAGAGTCAAGAGTCACGGGAAGTAACTTTCCTCTTCGAGGCCTTGTTTTTCACCTCGCAACGTAGAAATCTTAGAAAAAGTCCCCTAACTAGCCGACACTTTGGCAAAGCTCTAACTCATTTTTCTAATTACGCGCAGGCTTGTCGTTATCGCGGGTAAGAAGGAGAACAAGAGGGGACGAGAGAGAAGCAAAGAAAGAAAGAGAATCTAGCCAATTGATGAAGTCAAAGTTTGGAAGAGAGATAGCGAGGCTTTTCCTGTCCTTGCATTATTCCGCTGTATATAGAGGCTTGGAGCGTGCGAGTGTGTGTGTAGGCGCGCGTCGAGCCAGCGACGGGGCGTAAGAGAGAAAGAGGGGGCAACTTTTGGCACATCAAAGCATCTCCCTGCTCTCAAAGATCAATACACGCTGGAGTGAAGCGAAGGGATGGTGGAGAGAAAAAAGAAAGTAGGGGAGAGTCATCGTCGACTATTGGAAAAGGGATGAGAGAAAAAGAGTGGGGGCAGAGGCGGCGGGACGGGGAGAGGGGAGGGGGGGGTTGATTAAGGGGCATTCGGCATTAGCGGTCCTGGGCTTCTGTTCATAAACATGTCACGTACGTTCTTTTCCTTGGCCCCGAGGAGCGGAAGCAAAGGGGCATAAATAGACGCAATTAAGGAGCTTGAGAGACTCTTGCTTCCTTTGCGCCCGGAAATTCGTGCAGCGCCGAGTGCTTCTCTTGCTGGGACGCGAAAGGACTGCGCGACGATCTGACTCTTTCCGAAACTTGCGCCAGCCTAGGATAAAATTCCGTCTACCAACTCGGCTGTTCGATATTAGTTTTTTCACTTGATTGAAAAGACTTGGTGCATGATTTTTTGAGACATTACACGTGTGAAAATAATATTATTTAGACATGTGATTAATAAAAAAAAAAAAAATCACTGCATGCAACTAGAAAAATTCTTGAGTAAATTAAACTTTTATAATTCAATATTTTTACATAGCTTACTCAAAGTTATTTATTGATTATTTATTGATTAATAAAAAAACGTTAGAGTATATTGTTATCCATTATTCAATTCTCAGACTATGCCCAAAGCTAAAGCTCGACATGTGCTTGACTGACACCGAGCGTTGACTTTATCCCGTATACGCGCTTCATTATACACCCTCCCCCCATACATACGGTCCGCCTACGAGTACAGACCAGTGCTCGCAGATCCGCGAGACTTGCTGGCAAAATATCATGTTCCTAATTCAATCTTGTCCGTCGGCTGTGGGCGCAGGACCTCAGGCAAAGCGCTACATCCAAAGGCTCGAGTCCAACCGCACATCAGCGAGAGCGGTCGTCTCTCGCTCCCGCTTGCCCCCTCCACCTCCCAACCTCCTGGATATTTGGTTAAATATTAACGACGTCGTTAAAACAACGCATTTGCGGTTCGTTAAACCCGAGGGGTAGTGCGTATAACGGCTCGTAGCCTCCGTTAAGAAGGGAGCAGTTCGACCACCAAGCTATACACATTTGCACGCGCGCGCACACACACACCTAGAGCTGCTCCGATAATGGGGAGACGGATGCGCGCGGTGGTGAATCTCGCCAGGCTATGCCAGAGCTGGAGAAGCTTTTTAAGGACTTTTTTCTCTCCTCATCTGCTCGTGCCGGGGCTGTGCAAGAACGTTATATGTACGCCACGGGGATAATTAACCGTCTACGAATTGCGGCTCTTTTCTGGATATCTCGGACCTTCTCGCCCGTTAGGGCTTCAAGGTAATTAATATTTACGTTGAATATAAGCCTGACACAATGAGATTACAGGTCTGATGATTTGGCTGCCGAGGTCGGGGTTTGAGCGAGCGACTTTTAAGTTGTGATTTGAATGATTTATCGAGACTAATAGTTACAGAACTCTTATATTAAAATGGTTAGTGATATCAACGTTTCGTTAAATAGTATGTACATATCAAGTGGTACAAGTGTAAGACGTTCTTTTTACTAATTCAAACCTATTCTTTGGCCATGCTATAGTGGTTAATATTGCCTGAGAAGGTGGCAAACTCAAGCAACCCAAGCTTCCGCAGGAAAACTTAAATGGAATAACGCGTGTAAGATGTTGGTAGTGTGTGAGCTGGCCTCGCCTCGAAACAGAGCTCCTCTTCACCCTTTTTTTCGGATAGCCATAAATCTGAAAAGAAAGAGAGCGCGCGCGTGCCAGTATTCGCAGCAGCGTATCTCGGTGAGCACTCCCACGCGGACGTCGGACGACTGTAAGTGGCGATCTCGGCGAAGGATAGTACCGCTCAAGATACTACTCGCATTACGAGCCTCCAGAACGATAAAACTCTCGGAGAAGCTTATGTAAATTCCAGTTGCGTTACATGGAAGAGCTAGCCAGCTCTTCACCAAGCCAACTTGCAGACTTCTGATTTAAGCGGCTGAAAATTTACGCGCCGCGCGCTAGCGTATAAGAGTAGCGCGGAAGTGCGAGAGTCGCGCTTACTTTAACTAATAAATCCTCGGACTCGACAAGGCCCAGAACTTTGGATTTTCACGACAGGTCACTTGTGCCTGTCTGTTGATTACGTTTCGCTGCTTTATCTGACGCTGGTTTCTCCTCGACCCGTAACTCGCCTATGCATATCAGTCTGATGTAAAACAGTTTGCAAATCCTGCGGGATAACGAATAAAAGAATAGACGAGCAATCTACAGGGCTTTCATATTGAACCGACGATTTCACGCTTTTTTATCTCACCGACGTCGGATGAACCTGCGTGCAAAGTTCTATTTTTTTCTTTTAAACAGAGGGAAAAAAGAAGAAGAACAGCATGCCACGCTTGCCGAAGCTTGACCGCAGCAGCGCCCCACCCCTTCGCTGTAAATCCAAATAAAGATTTACGACGCTAAGAAATCAAAATGCAAACACGTGTTCGCTTGACCCCCCTCTCGCTCACTACCTTTCTCTCTCTTATTTCCCAGACTATACGGACACTATCGGCCACGACTTTCTTTAAAGCAAAGCCAGCCTGTACACCCCATACTTTTTTTCTCTGGTAAAAGCGAAGAAAGCAAAAGAAAAGCTTAGAAAATAAGTATCGGCGTGTTTGTCGTCGAGCAGACCCAGATAAAAGCCGTGGCGGGTTTCGTGAAAAGCAAGGCGATATTTCACGGGAGAGCTTAGAGAAAGAGAGAAGGAGAGGGAGAGAGAGTCCGGCCTCACCTTTCCACTCTGGGGTGGATGGGTGGTAAGTAAGTGGGTGGACTAGTTAGGATGCTCGTAGGGACAACGAGCATAAATTCTCGAAGGAGACGAGGGATGACCGCGGCGCACGCGAAGCCCGCCGCCCGCGCTATCCTTCTCTCGGGGCTCGGCCCCTACGTATACACCCCCGGTATGCAGTCACCCTCGGCGCCACCTCGCCTACTACCGTCCGTGACGCTCGAGTTGAACTACAGCCGCGCCCCTGCACCTTCCTACTCCCCTCTTTTTCTCTTTCTTATGTATATTCGCTGCTTAACGCTGATTTGACTCTTTTGCCAAGCTTCTGGAAGCGCTACTAAAGCTGAGCGGTTGACTCTGCCCTTTTGCGGATAAGCCTCTCTTTGGCCACTGGAAAAAAGCGTAGCTTACAGCAACAAAGTCTCCCTTCCGGCCGAGTTCGCTTAGACTATTCCCTTCAGCTACGTTGCCCAGCCGCTACGAGGGGAAGCTAGAGATGGACTGGGATCAAACGCCAACGATATCCGAAAGATTCGACTTTCGCTATTTGAAAAAGCTTTGAGAGGATTGGAGAGAGCTCTTGCTTATCATCTCTCGTGTGGCCAGAGCCCCGGCCAACGCGCTCGTGCGCTGCTCTGTTCCTTCTTTCACTTTTCCTTTTCGCTCTCTCTCTCTCTCTCTCTCTCTTTCTCTTTCTCTCTCTCTCTTCTTTTTCTTTTTCGTCTATGTGCTATATCAAATTGGCCGAGTAAAGAGAGAAGAAAAGTTCCATTTCGTTCATTAGCTTTTGGTCTTTAATCTGGAAAAATAATTATTTTTAAGCGGTTATCATGCTTTGAGAGTTCGTGCTTTTAAAATTACAGACATATTCTCATGCCATTACTTATTTTCTTTGATTTTTTTTAAATTACAATTTTTAAATTACATATCTCGCAATATATAAAAATTATTTTTATAATATCTCGGACATTCTATAATAAGAATGAAAATGCTAAAATACCAGTAATAAAGAAAGCGTAAAACAATTGATCCACTGGAAAAGTAACATCTTGCTCATCGCCCACTCGCTGCCTCCATAAATATCCTCCAAGTCAGAGTTCTTCCTCTGCCCAGCAAGATAACCAACAATTTGTCGAGTGCCGCATCGCAAAAAGCAAGAGCCGAGAATCCAATCGTCGGCGAGACGTTTGCTGGACACGTGTCCATCGAGCAGCAGAAGCTTGCCTCCCTCCCCCCTTCTGCCCGTTGGCGAAGACAGGAGCGATCTTAGTGACGAGGTCGAGGTAGAAGGAGCGAATCCCTCAGGCAAGTTGACACGCGGCCGCGTCTCAGCCGTCACCTGCCGGACGCATTCTCGACGCGTGCCGGGCGCGACTCGCGTGCCTGGACAGTCTTCTGCCTCCCCATCTCCGCCTGCATTCCAAGGCGTCTCGGCATGTCTTCGAGCGGCCTGGATTTTCTCACTCACGTACGTACTCACGCGCGTACTTTGATTTCTACCGATCGATCTTTCCGCCGGATTGATTGGAAGGCAGGAATGCGTGCTTTGCTTTCTTCACTTTATATGGATCGTTCCGTACGATATGTTTTGTCCGTTGTCTTCCAGGCTAATTAACAGAAGCGCGCTTATCATTTCTACCGCTTAAAAGTCGTTCTTTCGAAAGTTTATGTCGTATGAGTTGAATATTTCCAAGAGATCGAGAGTCCATAGCGATAATACACGAATTTTGTTTTTAATTTTTGATCATTCCAATAATAGGAAAAAATGTGATGCTTTTTAATTGATGAATAGGTAATAATAACAATGATAAATCATATATAAAACTTTGACACAACTTTTGGGAAAATCTTGAAAATAAGGGAATTCTTTGAAGATCGATCTCTCGCAATTGTGATTTATTAAATGAGACAATTATGTTCGGGTAGGGGGGGGGGGGCGCGCGTCATCTCTCGCGAGTCGACTTTGGAGCAGAAGAAAGTTGGACCCTGGGAGCTTGGGAGTGTTGATCGATGGCCACCCGTCAGTTGGCACCACTTTTAATTAAACCGCCCTCAAGATTAGCTCAGGCTCGAGACTCCCTCGCTACCTACCCTCTCATCTCCAGAAGAAGCTTGTAATTGTTTTAAATCTCACTCTCGGCGTGGCCCCCCTCCGTTGTAGTTTAGCCGGAGAGGAAAAAAAGCCACAGAGCTTGTCAGGGTGACAGATTCCACGGGCCCGGCTGGCATTTACAATCTCTCGTTAAGATGAGCCTCTCTTTCCCCTGCTCTTTTGTCTCCTCCAATTAATCCCATTTTGTGGTAGGCTATTAATTTCATTTTTAAACGTCCATTTGTACGCCTGTTTTTTCTGCTTTACATTTTAAGCAAACCGATTCGTTTAATTTGCGTTGTAAGCTGAAATTTAAAAGATGTAATACTCTAAAAATGTCGAAATTATACAAATTAGTAGGTAAAAAAAATTAATTTAAAATACGCTTTTATAAATAAGTATGGAAAAAATTCTTATAGATGTATTTTTAATCACACAATCATACCTAACTGGCATGTGACGCTCGGTTTCTCAGCTTGTCTAGCAACGTAAACTGGCCAGCTACCCTCATACATATGTCCAGAACATATTAGATCTATACACTTTCGCAGGAAGCACGCGAAGAGGCCCGGCTCGATAGGAGGAGAGGGTGAAGTACTAGCACAGCTGCCGAGCACTTCTCGACTTGACGATAGTTCTGCTGCAATAATAGTTCATCTCACGCGAGAGAGAGAGAGAGAGAGAGAGAGAGAGAGAGAGAGAGAGAGATGAGACCAGAAGGTAATCTCGAGGATGACAGGAGCAGAGCGCGCGTTCGGTTGGGAGACCGTTCTCGTCTACTCCAGCAATGAACATTAAAACCCTAGAGAGAGCAGTGGTGGTGGAGGTGGTGGGGCCGGGGGCGGCATCCTGGCGAGATTGACACGCGCTCAACTTGCCGGGCAGAGCAGCCGCGAGCTACTCCGCGCCCATCCATAACAGGCCGTGTCCAAACGTTGTAACTGTGCTGCTACCAGCACCGTGTAGATCCACGAGAGGGAGGGTGAGGGAGAAAGAGAGAGAGGTAGTTGCCAGGCTGCGAGCTGAGATATATTGTATTTGTACGCGGGACTAAGTTACTGCACCCCCTCGTCGTCTCAGTCGGCCGCTACTCTGGGCCTCCGTGAGCTCTTCGAATGGCCCGAGGCGGCTTGCAGTGTACACCTGCGAAAATCCGCGGATCCCTGGCCAGCGCGATGATGTTCGCTCAGACTGACCGGCTCAGCCTCGTCTTCAAACGCTGCGGAAATTGCATTGTCGGAAAATACGCAGCCGATACCAGATCTGATCACGACGATCTCGAAATTAGGCCGAGAGAAGCGATTTTGAACGCGTTCGGCTCTTTCAAGTGCAGTCGAGGGTTTCGGCCGCTTGGGAACGCCTCCTGTTCGACCTGTCTGTATTTCTAAGCCGTGGAGCTTGTGGAGTTGAGAGTTTGGCCCTGAAGTGCAGTATATTGGACTTTGTTTATTCTCTCTCGTATCCGCACACCCACACACATGACTGGTTTGTATGTCTCACTTTTCTGGGACTTGGTTGAAAAATTTAATTAAGGATAATAGACATAGTTAAAGGTTTTTGGAGTAACGTAGATGTTTTCGTTTACGTTAATTCTATGATAGATACTGAAAGATGTCTCTAAATTAGACAAGAACTGTTTATAACTAACAACATTAGCTAATCACATTTTAAATTTTTTGTAGAAAAAGTTAATTACAGTAAGACCTGAACAATTTAATTCTAAAAATGTAAATACCAAAAATGATGTTTTTAGATTTTAAGCTTACTAGGGATAGCGATCATCACTTTTCAACACTCCAAACACAACTTCTAACAATTAGTTTCAATTATCCGCTTCGGTTAAACTGTCTATTTTTGTCACTGTGACTCGTCCTTACAGCTTATTCTTTTATAGACATCGGTTGCGAAGCACTGTACAGAAAGTTCAGATCAAAGACAGACCTCTGTGCGATAACGCAGCAGTTAGTTTCTTTCTTTATGCGGGCACTCAAGTGCGGACTTATCAACTGGCTACGGATGCCAGAGAGTGGAAGGGGTTGGGAGGAGTGGGATGGAGTCCCCGCGATGCTAGCCAGATGGCCGGTGCGTCTATTTCGGGTCGCGGCCGATCACCTGTCCCGAGGGCATGTCCGAGCAACAGCAGCAACAGTCGCGCGCAGGTTCGCAGTGAACAGAAAGAGCCGACTATCGCATTACAGCCACGGATGCATCCCTCCCCCGCTTCTCTCTCTCTTTCTACTCTCTTGTCATAAGTGCCGTACGAACGTGCTCGGCTTTCTGACGTTTGATTGCAGTTTCGCCTTGCGGCAAAATAGTCTCGCTATCTCCCTCTCTTTTTCTCTGCCTCCATAAACTCTGCTGCTCCTACATTCGCGGAATGTCCGACAAGTCAGTTGTTCTCTCCCCCTGCGCGAGCTATAAGAATCTGAGACTCTTTGTCGTTGGTGATCGAACAGGCAATCGTTTTATTTTTTGAATTGCAATATATGAATTTTGATGTCAAATCTGTGTGTTCTTTTTTCTTTTGTATATCGATCGACATGTGAGTAGATTTGATGGGTTTGCTATGGAATAGAGAAGCAATGGGGCTTTAGAGGATTTATTTGATTCTGTGGTCGAGCGCTTTTTCCATCCCGATTGCTTTACGACTACAACTGTTTTGATTACTCCAAAGGCCACGGCAGCCGTAAGGAAACTCGGGTTCATCACGATTTTCTTGTCTGCGCAATGGAATTCAATAAAACCTTTACGTTTTTGTATGAAAAAGTAGTTTAATACGCCCGTAAATATTGCAATCATACACATATACGCACACAGAAGGTATCTATCATCTTCATAAAATGATTACTGAAAATTGTGAAGAGCTTAAATTCTTTATTAAATTGCACCAAAATCGATCACAATGGATTTTTTTGCAATCAAAATTTTATTCCAGTTTTAAAATATAAAATTCTCTTCGCTTAATAAACAGAGCATTTATATTGCAATCAGCAAACAATATTTATTTAAATTTCAATTACCAGCGAACGCACACGCACACACGACCAGGTACGCAGTTTCACATCTCTACAAAGTAGCTCACCCGATTAATTTACGACGAAGCAAGAGCGTCGGATGCGAAAGGCATTAAAAATTCATTCGCGACGGTATTTCGCAAAGAGCGAGGGGGGGGGGAAGAAACTAAGAGTGGGCGAACTGGTGCTTGCAATCGCTGGTGGAGCTTAATTTTCATAGTGAAGAAGGAGGCACAGGCGTCTCCGTCGACTGGATTCCACACTGTCATCCCCAGCTCATCCGTTCTTTCTCTTTCTCTCTCTCTCTCTCTCTCTCTCTCTCTCTCTCTCTCTCTCTCTCTCTCTCGCGGCCGTCGACGCGTCTGCATTATGAATGCCGGCCGATTTAAAATTCATTATCCAGCTTGGCTGGCGCCCCTGGAGTTGCTCCTTGCCAAAGAATATAGCCTAGCTTTATCCTCTGTCACCCTGGCCCGGATTCGAATAATTGTTCGTCAGTTGTGTGCTCGACACCCCCGATCCACAAGCCAATCTTCCAGAACGCTCCTCCCTCCTACTTCTGTTTATTTAAATAATGCACACAGGAGAAGGTGGGGGAAGAAGTGACAGCCGGGAAATGAATGACTCTCGGAACTTGGAAATCGGTGCGGCTGAGAAGAAAGGGGGCAATATGACACCGTCGTTGCTCGGCGGCTAGTTTGGTGTAGCTTTTCCTCCTACGAGTGGCCTATGTGTTACTCCGAGTGCTGCGGTCTGGATTTTCTTTAATTTAGGCATCGCGGCAATTGGGCAACTCAATACGGACACGTGGAATGGGCTTAAGAAAATAGCAGCGAAAATAGAAGAACTCTTCCGGGAAGCACGCGAGCACGCACCCACACACACTGCTTTGGCTTGTCTCTCTTTATCTCACCAACTCGTGTGTTTTATTTTTGTCGTAACTTCTTTTGTTTGTTGCTAATGGCCGGAGTTTATTGATTCAAGTAGCTGCGTTACTAGTGCTATCATCCGACACACGCGGGGAAGCTCTCCTGTGTATTTTCCAACTCGGACGCCCCGATGATCAACCTAATTCGAATTGATGAGTTTATGATATGTTTATTTGGACAGGCTTTTTTCCTGTCTTTGTCGGAGACGGGAATTCTCACTGTTACGCAATGCTTACTTAATAAGTGAACACATTTGGGGTTTTCCGTTGAGCTGTTCGCGGATACAAGTTTCAAGTGCACAGCAATGGCTTGCTGGAATTTTATTTTTAAAATTTTGAGAAACGCAATATCTTCATTTAGCTATGAGATGCGAGGATGGACAGATTAAAAAATGAAGACAACAATAAAATGTTTGAATGATATGCAAATTCACGAATAAAAAAAAGCATTTTTCAATGTCAAATATTGACTCACCCTCCTTACATTGGCAAGTAACCAGTACACAATTTATCCTCTAAATTCGAGAACAAAATGATAAATTATACTTTAATATCATAAACAGACAAGTCGTATTTTTAACATCCATCAAACTGCGCAGTGTTCACGCAATAAAAGTGTCGCGTCTCACCGTCTAAAAATCTCTCCTATCCTGTCTCTTTTTTTTTATGGAAATAATTAAGTCGCAAGCAAGCCGTCAACATCTCGTCACAGGGGGAGGGGGGTGGAGAAGTGTAAACAGAGAGAAACCCCTAGCCCTATATAGCCAGTCGTTCGGTCTTCCCAGTCTAGCGAAGCCATAGCAGAGTCTCGGTATAGCGACGGGGATCAATGGGTCTCCCTCTTCTCCACGAGCGGCGCACTTCTTTATAAATGAAGGCGGCCCTGATATTCGCAGCTTGATTATACGGTCCCGCTTAAAGGGAGCTAGACGAAGACAGGCAAACGGTATTCCCCCAAGGGCAAAGCGCGCGAGCGCTAACTCGACAACTGACAAATTAGCCCGGCATACCGACGACACTTGCAAAATGGGGAGCAGCGACAGCGCTATCAACCCGAGACGCTCCGACTTCGGCAAGCGATTGTTATTCCTGCGTCGAGATATCGAGCTCAGCCGCCGTTTTTTTTCTCGCTCATTACACGGCTGTGCGCGTCGCACCTGCGAAACGCTGTGTCACTCGTATAAATTTCCACCATTTGTTAGCTAAAAGCGCGGTATGGAGAACTACTTCCCTCTCCCATCATGCTTCGTCGGCGATTTGCATTTTAAGTGGCTGGGTTTTCAAGCTCAAGCAGCTAAGCGGTAATAGCTTCGAAAATACTTTTCATTTACACGCAGGGTCTTACGGAAGAAGAGGATGAGAGAAAAAAGAAAACTTGCTTGTCAACGGTGTGTAATAAAAAATCTTCTCAGTTTCCTACCGCGGAAATTAACATATTTATTCCAAATCTCTCATTCGCATCATTTATTATCTTAAAAATCTCATGCAGCCCCCACAACCGAAACTAAAAACTTCAGCTTGGAAAATAACGTTACGAAATCGTAGTAGAGCTTAGCCGTCAATCCCCATGTACGGACTTCTTCCTCGAAACCTCCTCTATATCCGAAAAAAGCCAGGATACGCGCGAAATTGTTATTCGCAGGGTGTCGGGGTCTCGGTGTCGCTTTCACTCTACGTCTCTGCTCGCTGATAAACGAGCGGTTTTCAGCAGCTTTCTCTCCCCAGTTCCCTTATACTCTCTTTCTCTTTCTCACGACAGCTTAGCAGCTAAATGTACAGAGAGAGAAAGAGAGAGTTACACCCCTTCGTACTCTTTCCGGGGGCTTGAAGCCTCAGCATTGAGAGAAAGAGCCACGGATACGGACTGGGGGTGTAAATCGCTTTTCGACTTTAACCGATTGTCGTCGAAGTGCCGAGCACGCGCGCCTGTAGCTGCTCACGTCGGAATTAATCGGCCGTACTTTAAATCGATTAGCGGCTGCGGTACGCTCGACTTTTTTCTAAACCCAAGCACGTATAAGGCTTGGGCTTTAAACTGCCTAGAAAATTCCATTACTTTTGACCACTTGCGATTGACGTGGGAGTTTTTTTTTATTTTCATAAATTTATCAAATAAAGATTATAGATTAACTAATTTTCGATCTTGTTAAACATCTGAATATTATGAAGACGCGGAAACTTAAAACTACAGATAAATTTACGTGCGAATGTGTGCATAGACTTGCTCTAAATTCAGTCCGTCTTTGGTAATCTCGAACGGCTAACTTCGCTAGTGCTGCAGTGCAGAGAGTACAGGCGGATCAACGTGCCGGTTTCGCTCTGCGCGCGTGTAAATTACGGCAATCGCAAGGCAAGAAAGCGCGGCGCGACGTCTTGCGCATCGTCTATCTATATTTTAGCGCATATATAGAGGCCAAAGCGACGAGTTAACAAAGCTCGTTAAGCGTGAAAATTTAATCCTCCACGTAATAAGTTTTACCGGTAGAGAGTAACGGATTCTCATAACCATAAAGGCCCGTGGTAACAATTCGTCAAAAGGCAACAAATCTCTGTGCGTCAAGTTATACGGCTAGTGCCCAGGGCTGGACTATTTCTGCGACACTTATGGCACATAGACGGCACAGGGGGGAACATGCGGAGGGAGCAAATGGAATCTCTCGCGACAAATCGCATGACATGGGACGTGTACGTGACGTGGGGGATGTATACGTGCGGCCGAAGGTGGAAAATGAAAGTCACGTGATGTGCTGGGTCTCGAGAGACCAATGACTCAAACGACGATGGGAAACTGGCTGTGCAGGTGATCCACCCTTAGAATTTAACTATTGCCTGCTTTTATCTTTACTCGAGTCCGCATATTGAACTTTAGTTCTCCTTCAGATACACAAGAAAAACAAAGTGTATTATATCAATTACAATATTTAAATACATTTGTAATTTCATTCTCGAGTGTGCCGTTTGACTCCTAACTCCGACCAGCTAAAGCTTTGAATTGGGAAAAAGATGCTGGCGAGAGAGGAGCAGGGCACAAGACGGGAATAAAATATGTTACGCTCTCGGGTAACGGGAGAGAGTAGGCGGCACGGCGGGTGCGCCCGAGGGCGATAACTTTGTCATAGGCAATTTGTACAAGTGGTGTGTACGAGTCGGGAGCAGCGGAGCACGCGACCGTGCTATTTGGCACTGGGGACCTCGAATTTATGACTTAATGTACCGACCTGACTTGTAGCTGGTCCTTCTGCTGTTGCTTCTACTATGCTACGTTCTCGAGGATCCATCGTTTCTATCGGTCGCACGTAGCCAGTTTTGGCCAGTTTCATCAACTTCCACAATTAGATCTTGTACCGCCGTGATGTCTTGCCCCCAAAGCTCTATCTCCGCACGATACTGCTGCTGGGCGAAAATTCTTAGTTAATTCAATTGGCGTGATGTGAGTGTTTGCTAAATGTGCGAATATGATTTTATCGTCAAAGATTTGCTGAGCAGACTGCACTAATTGTTTAGGGGGATTAAGACTACAATATAAGTTCTTATTTACTTGACTATTCCAATTATCAGTTTTTTCTTTGCTTAAAGAATCTTGAATGTTAATAAAAATTACATACAAAAATAAATTCTTAAAACAAGTAAAGGAAAATAACTTAAACTAATCTACTTTCGATTTCTTTGATATATCACTGTAATGCATTATTAAATCTCCAACCAGTTTAAAATATTAACGAAAATGCTTTGTCAAAGTCTCATCCGCAAATAGCCAGTAGTTTCGTAAGAAAGAGCCGAACAAGCCCCTCACGCGCGATTATAGGTTCGTGGCCGTCCACATGCATTATTTGTCGAAACATACGCTCTCGTGCAAAGTAAACACGAGGCTAGAGAGACGCATATACATCGTCAGCGTGAAACATATAATGTGTCGGCGCACATAAACATTTATCCTCGCAACGGTGGTAGTACGCTGCCGAGAAAATCCCTTTGCGTCCTTCTCCGGGCGTGGCGGCCTAGCTTATTGGTATTCCGAGTACGAGGCAAAGCCGTGGCATCGGGGACATGTGTCACTGAGAATCGGCTTCAGGATCGAATGGCCTTTTTAAAATTGCATTGGCCCTACACCGAGTCCTGCCTGGGACACGTGCGCTTTTTAATGTCGCGAAGCTCCTCACGACAATGACTTTTAAAGTTTTATGAACGGTTATTGCTCTCAATGCCCAGGCACGTGGACCGAATGCTTACGGTCGCATCGATGAGCATCTTGGCTCTCGATGGGCCAACGGGCTTAATGGATGTCCCATTGAACTTTATCGCGGTGTGATCGATTCAAATTTACTGATATTCGTATTTTGTTCAAGAAATTTTGGAATAGTCCAAGTGTGAGTAAGAACTTTATAATTATAATTTAATTATTAATGGTTATGGCATATTTTTGTAGAAACATATTATATCTAAATGTTTAAATACCCCTGAAGTTAAGCAAAATTTATTTTCTAATTTGTTTCATTAATTTCTAACCTGTAAAAAGGGGATATTCCCACGTTTTTCCGAAAATTTTAGTACAAACAAATACAAAATCTGAAAATATGACCAATTTTAATTAAAAATATATTTATACATTACACGAAAACTTTTGGTTGTAAATATGTATTCCTTAAAAAATGTTGGAAAATGTTTAGTATACTCGAAATGTGGATGTATTCCTGGCGGGTGTATGGATAATGTACTTCAAAGTAAGTAGCTATTTTTCACTACATAAATTATAGAGCGATAAAAAGTTTTTTTTATATAATCAAATTTTTATTTTGAGAATTCTTAGTTGCAAATTCGGAAAATACTTGGGAGTACTTGAAAGACAAATTGGGCTTAAATAAAAAACGTAAGTACTGCTCTTTTTTGAAATTTATTTTTCATTAGCTTTAAATTAAATATAACAAATATTATGTTTTTCAGATAAGAATGATGTAAGCCAAGAAATTAACTCAACTTATTTGGAGCATGAAATGATTGAAATACCTACGCAATCGGAGACAAGTGATGATATGCGTAAGAGACCATCGCGAAACAAGCACACTTAAATTACATGTTTTTCAATTTTATATGTGCTTCTACAAATGATATGATTTTTTAAACACCATTGTTCACCTTTTGTACATATATATATTTTTTAATTTGTATTAAAATACATTTATTTTAATTGAGTTTTTTTAGTAAAATTACGTCTTTATTAATATTCTTAAAAGAAAAGTAACTTTTTATAAAAAAAATTGAAATTATAAAATTTAAGAGTAAGTTCTTCTATACAGGTACATTAACAACTTCAGTTGAAAAAAAAGAACATCTTGTGCCAATATTCTGACAGATTAGAAACTAGTTTCGTAGCCTTGAGTAATCATGAGCCCTATCGCTCCGCAGCTTTTGTGTATGTATGCACTAAATTAATACAAAATTTTTCGGTTATAAATTAAGTTAAAGAAAGTTAAAGTAATATCGACTCTGTAATAAATGTTTATTGCTTGTCACTCCAAAATTTTGGTGAAAATGCGTTTGGCACGAGGAATTTCTACAGGTTAGATTGACAGAACATAAGCTACTTTTTTCCAATACAATAGCTTATTACGTTTGCTTCACGTTAATAAATTATTTTGTAGCTGTGACCAAATGTTACGAGCATAAAAACCAACGCCAAACTGGATTACTACTAAAGCTAAAAAATGCGATCCAGAAACCAGGTAACTTTTTATATTTGTTGTTAAACTTTTCTTAAATCTGTTTTTTATTTATAATAGTAAGAAATTCGCAAAAAATTCACGAAAATCATTGATTATAAAAAATTTATAGACTATGAATTCTCGCAAACTAGAACCTCATACTTAACACAACAAACACGATACAGCTGTCTGTTGCATTCTTTCTCTAACCAAGTCTTGGTTATCGCGCCAATGCCACGGTCATTTAAGCAAAAAGATAGCGCAACTTCTTATCCCGTGAGAAGAATGATGGACGTAAAAAATCCAAAACCACCAATTAGAGAACCCAACATGTCAGACAGCAGTAATAAGAAAGAGGAAAAAAAGAAGGAAAAAAAAGAGAAAAAGCCGATAATGCAGTTGCAGGAGCCAGAGCAAACTTACGTTAACGCGCGTTCTTTTGATGACGTAACGCAAGTTGTGCGCAACAAATGGGGCGTTAAGCTTAAACAAACTCTGACCAATATGCCCGAAGACATGGAGACAGACGATGATAAGGTATTGCAACCCGTCGAGCCATTGCCTGTTGCCAAGCAGAACAAAATTCGACTGGCCTTAATAACTAAGAGCAACGAGAAGATTGAGGAATCATACGTGATGCGGCCGTCAAGGCTTGAGGGTCAACATCGAAGTCTCGAAGAAAATGAGAACTTGGCGATACAACTTGATGGAATCGAAGAGGAGATGGAACTCGAGGAGAAGTGGAACAAGGAAAATGAATCTAGGGAGGACGTAGCGAATGCTTGGATATCGGTTGCCAAAAACTCGAGCCAGCTCGAGGTACGCGACGGTCCCGTCATCAACACGGTATCACCCCGGCTGCAGGACGTCGAGTCAATATTTATAAGGCCAGAGCCGCCGATACTGTCGGGAGATTCGAAGATTCCCAAGGCCCTGCCTGGCCCGAAAGACTCATTTACCCAGCAAAAATCGCATTTCTCGACCCTTAGTTGCGTGGCTTATCCTATGGTTGGTGGTCTATCAGGCCATGGTGATTCCGATTCCTACTCGCACATACCTGAATTGCCCATGAGACCCATAACACCCATAGCTGGAAATTACGAGCTTTTGGAAGAGAACGGAATGCTTGATAACTTTACTATGTCTTCTAACACCACGATCGATCATACCAACGATCAGAAAATAACTCAAGATATCTCACAGGATCAGCTCGATTTAAATGAGAAAAATTTCGAGGCCGTATTGAAAACTTCTTCACCTAATGAGGCAAAGAAAGCGTTGAGTACTGAAATGCCACTTCCCCGACCTACACAAACTTATAAAAAGTATGAAGAGTCAAAAGTAGCGATTGCGAGTAACGAAATTGAGGACCTTAGTTTCTCAATTGGATTTACTCAAGAAGGAGATCTTGTGAAGGTTAACGGAGATAATTATCCGTACAGCCAGGAACATTTTAACAAATGGCGTATGCCTAAAACAAAAAGGTTTAGCTACAACGATCCTGATAGATATAAGAGAGACCCTATTACGACTGATTGAATTTAATAATTTATGTATGTAGATTGTCTTGTTAAATTAACGTGATTTGTCATATTATTAGATTTTTCATTACTATAAAGTCCCTGGCATGCTACGATAATTTGTGGTTAGTATTTTAGTCATTTGTAGAATTGCACACCATTTAATTAATCGATTTTAACTTTAATAACGATATGCATTTACGGAACGCAAGTGTGTTCCACGTGTAATTAACATTATAGAACGATGCATTTCATGTTTCTGTTATTTTAATTTCTATTTTAACTTTGTTACACTTTTGTTCCGAGAATTCATATTCTATATATTTTCTTAACAATTTTTGTCTAATATTTTATTAATATTGATATCTTTCTTTTAGATTTTTCAAAATTATATGACTTCTTGTCCGTTAATAATAAAAATGTAACAAAAGATGATTCGAACCAAAAGGAAAAACCTGAATCATTAGTGAATCCGGAGGAAGCAGTTGATAACAAAGGTTATTAATTGCAGTAATTTAAAGACTTAATAATAATTAAAATAATAATAAATTTTAATTATGATTGATTTATTGATTACAGATTTCACTGATTTAGTAAGAAAACCTGAAGTAGTAGAAGCATCAAGAATAAGTAGTTCAGATAGAAATGATCTGTCACCATATAAATATATTCGTCTTAAAAGTAAGTAAATTACCTTATGAAACTCACTTGTTAATAAAGTGTATTATATTATTATTATTTGTTCATAGCTATTCAAAAAGCAGATGTTGAAAAAGTTTATGAGTCAAAAAATTATGATTACATGAGGCTTACTGAAATTAAAGAACGTAGGGCTTATAACATTCAAGAAAAAGCAGAAGAGGCAGGAAATGTAGAAAGTGCAGGAAAAGCCTTAACAATAGAAAGTTTAGAAAATATAGAAAACGTAGAAAAAAAAGTAGAAACAAAACCTATAATAGAAGAAACTGTTACTGAATCAAGTGAACAAAGTCCTGTCAAGAAAGAAGCAAAAGTCTGATGGAAAATTCATTTCGTATATTTTTTGATTTTCGCTATTTTTTGAAAGTTATATTTTCTAGTGTAATTGTATTTGTTCTTCTTACGCTATTGTAACTACCAAAATATAAAAATAATAAATTTAAAATTTCTCTCGTCCCTACCGCGATCACAACATTTTTCAATAATTTCGACAAAAAAAGATTCTGCACATGCAGAAACACAGTAAACCCCGCATTATCTTGCAATCACAGAGCATCGCATCTTGAATAACGCCTACTTTATTCAACTGGCCACGCAAAATCTCAGGAGTCCCAAGAGACTCTTGCATCGGTCATCATGGCAAATAGGGCTATCTCGCAAGTTCCTAACACCGGTCGCACAGACAGATATTTGGCTACCGTATAGCTGCCGAGTTCGCTGCTCCCGTCACGCGGCCAAGTTAATAACAGCGTCACCATAGAATCGCGACCGCTGATTCCGTTCTCCTATCCCCCTCCTCCACGATTGATCAGAGACGAGGGGGATATATGGCCGAGAGCAAATGGATATCTGATTCCGGGCGCTGTTTGTCCTCTCGCGGTCGCGTAATTGGCGAATGTTTCTATCGGCGCGCCGAGCTCTCTAATGGCCTAAAGCAGCAGAAAGAGAGAGAGAGAGAGAGAGAGAGAGAGAGAGAGAGAGAGAGGGAGAGAGAGCCAGTAGGCAACTTGTCGCTGATAAATACAGAGTTGATAGATACACGAGATTCACCGTTAAGATTGTAGACGACCGGCATCGGACTCTCGCTCCCCCTATCCCTCCGAGTCCTCCGCTCAATTCATAAATATTTACAGTTACGCAGCGGTGGCGATGTTTAATTGACGACAAAAGCAGTAAAAATGGGACTCGGGGAGAAAATTTCAGCGGAGCCACGGACTGCCAAGCCGAAAATTACCTTGGATCGTCTTGCGCATCGATGAATTACGTAAGCCGTCGATGAAATTCATCGCTACGTACGATAAATTACGATATTTACGCAGAGAGGCAAACTTACAACGAGTTTTTAGCCGATACCACCTGGTTCTCGGCGTAAAATAAAGGCAAAAATTGGCCTGCCGCGTCTTCTGATGCGATTTAGCGCGAAAAATATATCCGCTAGACCGTCGAGCTATCCTGGCCTCTCTGGACCGTCGCAGCGCATAAAGGCCGCTCTGTCTCCCTCTCTCTATATCCCTCTCCCGACGACTACTGCATCCAATTTGCAGAGTCACGGATCGATTCTCATTCCTTCCGATCGAGCGGATCGAACGACTCGATTACTCCCTATCTCATATGCCGCTCCACCGCACGCCGGCTCTTATTACGACGCACACACGTATACACACTTGCACACGATCATCCTCCCGTACGCGAGATGGGATTTTCAGTTGGACCTGTTTCTTCTTCTTTTGCTATTTCTTTTTTTTCGTTTATCTTTCTTCTCTCTTTCTCTTGAGATCGTCGCGCAAAATCACTGGTGTCTGACTACGCGCAGGAGTCACTCTAATGGCAGCCACTGCTGCTGTTGCAGCGATATACTACTCTTCCATTCCCTCCTCTTCTCGATATTGAATTTGACTTTTTGCAACTCGGCGGATTGTGTTTAATTTGAAAATAATTCAAGACTGCGTGTCCCAGGCGATCGTTAATTTTGCAACGTGTCTTTCTTCTTCTTGCTCTTCGCGCTTGCTTCTGACCGTGCGAGCGCAATTTTATTGGAAAATAAGTAAAAGAATCTGTACAAATATTAATTTTGCGTTCCCTGCAGTCCCTGTTATATTTATTGAGTCTGTTATTAAATGTAGAAAAGAAACAAATATAGATAAACTTTAAATTGATTCCAAGATATTTTTTTACATTGTTTAATTTTTCTACAACTTTACTCAAGTAAATTTTACATATAGTTGTTGACACAAAAATTTTACGTAACAAAAAGATAAGACATATTTTTAAAAGTAGTGATTATTAGACTATATAAGAAATTTAATTAAATTTAACAGATTACTTTTCGTAAAAACTATTTCGCCACACATATTAAGCTTATGCAAGTAGGTTCTAAAAAATAAGCCCTGCGCTGCAAGTGATGATTTGATGATAGAGTAAGTAGTTAGCAGTAAGCGTATTTTCTGTTTACAAATCGACCACCAGGCCACACAATCATGTGGCTGTATCTTTTCTGTTACGTCAACATGGGCCTATGTACCTAGTCACGAATTTAGTCTGCCTCCGAAATTTAAATTTTCGAATCAACGATACATCTCTCTGATTCACTGGAATTAATTTAAGCTAACGTTAAATTGATTGAATATAAATCGTGATGTACATTTCTTTTTGGACATTCGGGAAATTGAAACAAAGAAATCATTACTTTTCAGTTTTAAATCTTCCAAAATTACTTATTGCAAGACTACTATTCTAAAAATACCATACAGTCGTTTACGATTGTATCATTGAAAATGTGGATAATCATTTATCACTATAGATATTGCAGTATTATTAATTTATAAATTCTACATTTAATAACTCCGTACTTACATTTGAGTATATCAATGTCTCGAAAGTACGCGGATGTCCAGCGCAGTCACAAGCTTATCGCATTTAGCCATAAACGATCCGTCCCTTATCTTCATCGCACACTCGAGATCGCATAAATTTAATAAAAATAGACATTTTTCACAAGGAAAATTGATCGAACTTAGCTAGCCAGAACTTCCAGCAGATTGTCATTGCCGATCAGTTATAACTTATTTACGAGTATCGAAATAACTTGCTGGCTTGTCCATTCATCCATTAAATACATTCGCAATTGACAAGCCGCAATATCTGATGTATTGCTTTTCCCGGGTTTCTAGATTCAGAACGTCCTACTGTCGTAGGCTGTTATTGAAAAATCACCGTCCAGAAATAAAAATTTACTCATTTCTCATACACGAAACGCAACATGTCCCTCATCATTTTCCGAAAAGATGTATCTTTTCTCGCGCCTTGGGCGTGATTTCAAAACAGCAAGAGTTCGGAAACACTTTTCTCGGATTTTCTTTTCGGACTGCCAAAGAAGCATCCCAGAGCACTCAGGAATCGAAGGAAAACAGAGCCCGTTTATTTTCAAAGTCAAACTCTATACCTCGCAACAGCAGCGAGTCTCGCCTTTGTCCTCGTCCACTTTCTTCTTCTCGGCGCCCCCTCCATCTTTCTCCAGTTTCCTCTTTCCTTTCTTCCCTCCTCAACCGCCGACTCACGGGACTCCCGGTTGACCAAGAGCGAAAGACGACGATATTATCTCGCGGATCATCCCCCGTCGCTCTCTCTCTTTCTCTCTGTGCTGTGGTCGTTGGAATCGAGGAAGCAGCTTCCACCTCCCCTCCCCCTGGTCGTATATTACTCACGCCAGGCATGTTTTCACTTGGCGCTGCGATCGGCACCGATATCATAACTCCCTGTCGTACAGGCAGCGGCTGTCCGGGCCTCTTTTCGCCCTGCTGCTGCTGGCGCGCAAATATCTATAGCGCCGCGAGACGCGCCAGCGGCAGCAACGACCGGCAGCTTGCGATAGTAATTCCGATACGAGTAGACGCCCGAGCGACGCCCGGCAGACCCGGATCGACGATCCTCCCGGAGAAAGAGATAGAGAGCTGGATCACATTTTTCCCATCACCCTCTCCCTACCCCCCGCACTCTCCTTGGGCAATTTTCGAGATTGTGATGAGTGAAAAAATTGCAGGGGCGTTATGAAACTGAGAAGCTTGCATTTATTCCGGATAGATGTTATTGTTTTGGGCTTGCTTTACTTTGGAAATTAAATCTATTTGTAAAATAAGTAGTTCTTTACACCTCCTTTGATGCAGACTGTTTAATAATCAAATATCTTTTCGGAATATAAATTCATATTAGATATTGTGTAAATGTTCAATAGATCAGAAAATTTAATTTACAATATTTTTAAATTAATAATTACTTTAACTTAAAAAAAATACAGATTATTAGTAACACTTGAGCCTATTGTAAAAGTTGTCAAATAAATTTTTTTTCCAAAAACATTCTTGTTCTTCCTATTTAGGACAAAAGTTGAAAGAGAAGGCAAATCGAAAAGAAAGAGTAAAGCTTGCTGAAGCGTTAGGTAGACCGTCGCAACGGACCAACACCGAAATAGATGGTTTACAGCCTCCCTTAAACACGTCAACGTTTACGCGAGTATTCCCGAAAGTAAATCGATTCGGCTTGGAATGTTTTTCTACGACGCTTCCACCCGCCCGTCACGATGTGAGCGGCCAACGCAAACCACATCGCGGCGCCCATGTACAAGACTCTCTCTTTCTCTCGAGCTTTATAGTGACCCCATCATGAAAATGGTCGCTATTATTAAATCCACTTACTCGCCCGGGCAGCTGCTTGTTTTATTTACGGTTGCTCGCGGCACCGCGAAAAACACTCGGCCCCTAAGCTATTCGGATCTCAGACTTTTTTTTATTTGTTGATAAAGCGCTAGCATGTGATTAGAGAGTAAGACCGGTGATGCGATAATAAAGTTGTCCGGGTTTTAATTATAGCTGGCGTGTTGGAGTCGTTCTAGTGTTTTTGAGCATAGGCTACTTGCAAAGTTGTATATTTCTCGTTTATTACATTTATTTTAATAAAAAATAATCGTTAATTAATAATTTTATCGGAATGTTTCCTTTGGAAACTTTACAACGTAAACTTTCATCAACATTATTATGAAATTACAATAATGTTGGTAACTTTTAGACAAGCGACGAAAAACAAGCAGAACTGTAAGCAATCACTTAGATCACCCAAAGAGTGGTTTAACAAATTAATTACCTCCACGCGCCAAAATCCTAAGGCCGTAATAAGTAAGCTTAATTAAGCGCTACATTTCAAAGAGTCTCTCTTGCACCAGGAGTGTAACTGGTAAAATGATAAACGTCAGTGCATAACGAAGCGAGCGCTCTTTTCTCAGCGTCAACACTGTACAACGCCAAGTGCAGAACAAAAGAAATTCCAAAAAAGCCGGGCAGAAGCAAATTAATAGCAGTAGCTGCTCGCTCGGTACAAACGACCGGCTTAACGTGTGTCGTAGCTGAGCCGAGTGGAAGCAATTTTTTTATATTAACCGGCGCGCCGTAATTACACGGCACTTTAAAGGGGACAAAACTCTTTTGGCGTCGGAGTAGGTGTAGTGTGCGGCGATACAGTAAGGTGCTCAACGCGCACGCAACGATTTTTTTTTCTTCCCCTTGGCGCAGACGGTTTGCGTGTCGTTCCTAAGACTCTCTTGCGCCCGAGCACGACTCGTCGAGCATTCGCCGCGAGGGGAGTTTGTAAGGCCGCGGACGGGAGGGATAGTGTCGCGGCCTCGTGACGGCCGTAATTCCGAGGAGGGCCGCGCGTAACCAGCCGTTAAGGAGTAGTCGCGTGCAAGTCAGCGCCCGGTCGTTCAGCGCAGACGGCGTTGCCTTGGGCATGGGCAGTAGTGACATTACAGAAAGCTAAGAATCACGGACGCTGCCGCCTCCGCTGCTTTCTAGCTCGGATATCTTTCAATTACTCCGACTCTTTCGGCGCTATTTCGCTAATATGATGGGCGCGTCGTTGACGTCCTGGTCGTGCGCTCGTCGATGTTGGCGGCGGGATCGTTGTTGCAAAGTCAGCGCCGAGTCGTTCCCGGCAGCAATCCGCTTGTCGCCGCGATAGCCTCGCCCTTGTGTGTGTGTGATTAATCGACGTCAACCGCAGCGGCGGCTGACGTCCCCCCCCCCTCGTCTCCCGCTAGCTCTCTGACAGCTGCTAAGCTGTCCTGACAGTCTTTTTCCATCTCAACAAAAGTTGTTCCTTCAGTTATTTCTCACAGCGCAGTTGTTGAGTTTTGCTTTCTGTCTCGAGAGCGATAATAGCCCCCTCTTGCTCGGACTAAAAATCTACAAACGTTTTAACAAAATTTGATTTTGATAGTACCACAATGCATAGAGTCTAATAATAGCGACGAGAATGATCAGAAAGAAAATTTATTCTACTAGCGTGCCAACATGAACAAAACAAATTTACGTAAAATGCATGAACTATTGAAAGATCATCCGTTACGAGTTGTAAACGGCCGTACTATTGTCACGCGTTGAGCGTCAGCCAAGAGCCACGTTACGGTCGGTCTCGATTTTGAGAAAATTGAGCCCACTTGCCGAGGCTGGTAATTATCGAGCGCGTGGGTGAGGTCGCAATAGGAGACAGCGCAGTAGCAGAAAGTCGAGGCAGGGCTCGACACGCGCCGTAGAGCGATTAACGCCGTGTCCACGTGCGCCTCCCCCCCTTTCTCTCCTTCCGGTTCTCGACCGTTGCGGGGGCGTAATGCTACTGCTGTTGCAGTGGCTTATCGCTTGCGTACACGATGCGGGACAATCGAAGCGTTTAACGTGCCGAAGGGTGATAGTCGCCTAGGTTAGCTCGGTGACTTTGAATAGATAGAGGGGGATTTTCGGCCCCAGCCGCAGGATGGATTTACTCAGGGCGTGTGTCCTTCGTCACTCTTTACACTGTGACGAAACTACATTACGCAGAGATAGATAGGCTGTATTAACTGACGCTTCTGACAAATGTAGACACGGACTGATGTACCCCCTCTTGAAATCGACGTTTGTAATTTAAGTTTTTGTTCGACTCCGAAATTTACTCGAAGCTGTTCTGAAATATAACAACAATATTATTTAAAGCACTATTGTTATTTCGTTCGAGAACATTTTAATCTAGTATTCGTTGATGGGATATATCCTTTAGGAGAAGGAAACATAAAAGTTGGATAATCTATCTTTGATAAATCACACCGACACGTCGGAATCGAGGAAACGCGCGAAAAGGAATGATTTCGCGCCGCTAACGACACGAGCGAGTAATTCGTCCGAGAACTCAATCATCCGTGGTCTCGAGAGAATGTCTCATATCACGCGTCTGGCGTGCGAATCATTTGCTCGTTAATTTCTCCGAGCTCCGAGTCATACAGCAGCATTGGCACTTTTTCCACTGCGATCGATACGGCCAACATGCGTTGCGGATATTAATCGCTAGTCGAGGTTGTACGACGAACATTTAATCCCTGACTTTTCCAGAGCAATAATCGATACCACCTCGATTACTGCGAACTTTTCATTTTGTTGATTGGACTAGAGCGAAGAGCTTGTCAACCGAATGTTTCCGTTATTAAATTGCTAATCGTTATATAGCAGAAATTGATTTTCCACTTACGTCTGTATTCAATTAAATCTGTTATGGCTTTCAGTTGCCATTTACACGCTTGTTTAAGCGTAAAAAAACAATTTTCAAATTAACTTATTTTTACTATGACTATTTTTAATTTCTTATACCATCAATGCTATTACATGTTAAAGAAAATAGAATATTTAATGTAAATATATAACAAATTTTGAATTTATTGTTATACTCGTCATTATAAATAAATATATGTTAATTATTCATCGTGATTATTGCAATCCATAAATAGAAGGTGAAACGCACTAATTTTGTCAGCGTATTTCTGTTTTTAACAAATTGCACCTGTCAACAAAGTCAATTATACAGTAGATTTGATAACCGTAAAAAACACATTTTCCGCAGCATAATAGAAATTACGGGGCCTATAACATGTGCGTGCCAAGGTACCTCGATCTTGAATCTGTATAAACTCCATAATTCCTTTTTCCCCGTTCATGAAGGTGTAACAGCCCTCCACGCTTCGACAAAATTCGAGCCTTTAATCTGGTCCCCGATCAAGAAGCCATTTCAGTCGGAGGGTCGGCCGAGGCTAAGTAGAGCTCGTCGTCGCCGTGGAAAAAGAGAGCTGGCTCGTTGTTTGCCGAGCTGTTATTAAACGGCGGCGGTGATGATGGTGGGATGTGAAGGAAAGGGGAAGAAAGGAGAGGGAGGGCGCGCGATACCGGAAAATGATAAAGCTGCGGGCTCCGGATTTTAATAATGTCACGGCTGTCAAGCTGACCCTTGCCGTTGGCGCACCCCTTTCGTTCGGCCTCTGTACGCTCGAGTCCCGTGTTTGCGTTTGCTCGGACTATTACCTCCGGCGGATGAAGGAGGGGGTGCAACGGAGTGGGGCGAAGCACGCGAGTTGACGGATCGCCGATTAATTGAGAAGTGAATGGAAGCGATTAGGTGATTTGTCTTTCGGCGACAAGTTTATCTTGGCTCCGATGCTTGATGATTTTCAATTACTTCTGTCTTGCCGTAGTTGAACTTTTTCACGCATCTTTGATTTTTATCAGGCTGTCGTCTAACTCACATGTGTTGTATAAAAATAGCTACTTTCAGCAAAGCAATGTTGAGGAGTATATGTCGCGCACTACCACTCGGGGAGTAAAAACACTAAATTGGTGAATTTGAGATAGAGAGGGAGAGAGCGTCTGTAAGTTAAGCGAGCCATACTTTGGCAGATTCAAAAGCCGTTAGTTGCGTCGAAGTCGAGCGCGCGCATCCGAGCGACACACCTTGATCGCATTATTGTAATGAGTGCTTGCTACTACCGGCGCGGAATAAGCTGATCTTGGCTAACGTCGTCGTCTTCCGTCTACGCTTTCGCCCTTCGCTCGTACGTCGTCTCGGGCTACTTAGAGTCTGCACGCAGTCTCCTGGGTTAATTATCTTCTAAGGTTTGGAATTGCATGGGTAAGGTGAGCGAAGATCCTGTCGTTTCGATAGATTAATTCTTTGAGACTCGCTAAATTGAATATTTGGAATTTTTTTGTTAATTTTAATGAGAATTGATATAATACGACATTATTAACTACGACTCGAAATTACAAATAAAATTAATACAGTTGAAAATTGAAATGGTAAATAAGATGTAATAATTTGCAACTCTCTCTGAAACATCGATTACGATTCTCCCACTCTCTCAGCGGAAACTAAACGAGCTTGCCTGACACGTTTACAAGCATGAAAAAGAAATCGAAAGACAGCAGTAACGGCAGTGTATACAGCAAGCTCGGAAACGCGAAAATGATAGATCGTCGCTGGCGGCTTTTAATATTTGCCGTGGGCTTATGTGCCTCAAGTCTCGAGACCCCTTCCAAAACACGCGTCTCTCGCCTCCAAACAAGACGTCGTTAAATTCAAAATAACCGAGAGCACGGGCGCGCGCGCGGAGTACAGCTGCTGCCGCGGGAGTCTGGCAGTCATCCGGGGCAGCGTTGACGGGATGCTTGACAGCCGCACGTTGACAAAGTTCCTTCGTCCCCCGACCCTTCTGTTTCTCTCTCTCTCTCTCTCTCTCTCTTTCTCCTAACGCCTGCTGCTGCCTTAGCGGCAACTCACCGGGTCGCGCAGTTTTTTACGATTTCAGAAACAGTTTTAAGAGCTGATAAATCTGACGCGGCAAGAGGAGGTCGGGGATGCGCAGTTTACACGAGGCAAGCTACATGACTGGCAGTAAGCTATTTTGGGTGGCCGGCGCTGCGAAATGGGATCGTGTTGAGCATCATCGCGACAGTATAAGCGCAATGGATATGTGCTGGCGCGCGCGCGTTTGTCAACCCCCCTCTCTTCAGGCCAAACAAACCCTATCACCGCCCAGGCTTTTATATATCTTCTAGGTGCTGTGCTTCTCCTTGGCAGTATACTATTCCAAGCTGCTAACGTGCTCTATGCTTTTTAACACGCCTTTTCATTCTCGTTTGTTTTACTTGCCCTCCAATGCTTATGCCCTCGTAATTTTGTCCTCTGTACACTTTCTCTCTTTCTGAGTTTTGGTCAGGGAAAATGGGTCAGCACTGTTACTACTGGATTATTAATAAATTACCGTCAATTTTTTTTAACTCATCTCCTACGAATTTCATTTGTTGATTGTAAAGAGGAAAATTCTTTTGGTTAGTAAGACGACAGAATAACGGTAATTACGCAGAAGAGGGACGTATAACAGGGCCAAGATTTATGTGGCATCGGGCTTTCCTGAAAACAAGCAACTGTCACGAGCTGCAATAACAAAGAATCCAGCAGCCTAAACACATGAAGCCTTTTTCTCGCCTCGGTTTCGCCGAAGCTCGTGTTTATGGCCGCGCAAGTCACAAGCAGGCCCGATGTAGATCATCGCTCGATTATTTATAGCGCGACGACGAATTCTTTTCACGCAATGTACGCGCGCGTCTCTCGCGGCTTCCCTATAAGTGCGTCCACATGTTCGCGCGCGACCGGCCCGGACGCAATAACGCGTCTTCTGAACATAAAAGCTACCGAGACACTTGTGTCTGATAAAGCAACGTGGTAGTTTACACTAGACTGGCAGATGACAATTTTATGTTTTTTAGGCTAAGAGTAAATATTATTTTTTAATGTCAATTTTGAAAAATAAATTTTTTTGGGTGGTCGGGAGATTTATCATTTTAGAGAAAATGTTAAGGAATTAATTTTTCGTTTTGATTACGATTACAATATACGTTCATTCATAAATCTCTGAAATATAAGTTTTAGTTTCATTTCGCTATTTTAATTTCAATGCTGCTTGGCGAGTAAACAATTACTCCAATCGTTCGTGCAAAATAAGTGTTTTTATGTAGACAGTAACTAGAGCCTTGCTAAGAGGATCGAAAGTCAGTTAGTCAGAGATATAAAGAGAGCAGAAAGTAGCAAGTCTGTAGAGGCTTGAATAACAGTTAAAGACAGAGGAACGAGCGGCACGGCGGTGGCGGAGTGGAGCTCTCGCGAGCGAGTGAAGCGACGAAAAAGAGAGGGGTAAAAATAAAGTTTGATTTGCCGGTCGGTCTCGCTGAGCAAACGCTAAAATGCCGATGGCGGTGCGCGAGCGTTTGAAGCTCCGCTGATATGACGGAAAGGGGTGTAGTCGCTTTAGACTGTTGGGAGCCTTCGGGGCCGCGAGCTTCTGCTGCTACTGCCGTCCGTTGGCCATCCTCGGCGCCTCGAGGCATCCGTTGATTACCGGCCGAGTAAGGGCCGCGGGATTTTAATTAGCGAGGTTTGCTCTGCGCAAACACGCCGCGCGTGGCCCAAAGCGTCCGCTGGACGCCGGACCGAGCGAGCGAGGAACACACTTTGCCGCTGAAAGCGTTCCCGGAATTTTTCGAGTTATTCATTGGAATTTTTGTACGACCATATTTTTTTCCTCCTTTCTTTTCTTCCATTTTCTCCATTTTTGACTTTGTTTTTTTTTAATTCTTTGAAAAAATTTAGTTTTGACGAAAATGACTAATTGAAAGAGCGTAAAATAATTATGGCATGCGATATGAAAGGGCATTACTTAAATTGCAAAATTTACAAAAAATATTGAATGGATGCGTTGATTGCATAATTCACGGCACATATCGTCCAGGAACATGGAATAAGTAAGAATGAGAAACATCTTAAATATCTGTCGTAAGCTTTCGTTTCGAGCGCTCTCACCTCCTTCCGTCATTAAGCATTTGTATAATCTTACTCGCTCTAGCTGTCGAGAGTAAACGAGCACACGAAAGACGAAAAAGTCCTCTTTGCGCGTTCCTCGTGCGCTCGAGTCTTTGGCGTTGTATGCGCTAGTTCATATAGCTCAAGCGCGCGTGTCAACCTCGTGAGAGCTGACAAATGAGACGTTGTCGCGCGTTTGTTCAAATTACTCGAAACGTCGAGAAGCGAGCTCTCCCGCTTTGAAATATTACCCCCGACGCACAGGACCACTCGCTTATACTTATACTCGCGCGACGGGCCACAGCGACTTCGTCACTCTTGGTCGCTCTTGTATTAACCGGCCGCGAAAGCACGTGTAAGCTTGACAGATCCGTGATCTGCGGGCTTTTACGTAACGAACGTGAGTTTAGACTTGACGTGTTGGATGTGTGTTTTCAGGTTTGATCGTTTTTGCTCCAGAGTTTTTCTCTAGACCTTTGCAAATGTGAACTTGGATTGATGTGTTATTGTGATTGGTTTCATTGATAAATTAATTGGGTTATTGTTTCATTTTGTAACGAGGTTTTCTATAAATGTCCTCGTTAGAAGTTTAAAGATATATTAGAATACATATTGGATAATTTATGTTTGCCGCTTTTGCTTTTTTTGTTTATAATGGTGAAGTTATTTGTGCATAATATCCACGTATCATAAGCAATGTGTCATAAATGTCAATGAACTTTTACACTTATAATTTTCTAATATAAAAAATATTTGTGTCTAAATAATGAAAAATTATTGGTTAGGTATGTGAGACTGGACTGTTGGTTTGTAAATTAAGCTTGTTGTACAAAATCTACAGGTAATATTTGTTGGTAACTGCTTTATAATTTTAAAATATTTTGTTTACATGCCAAAAATAGAATCGTTGTTGATGTCTCTCTAAAATACACATGTAGTGAGTTTAAGATTTGCTCCCGTTAGTTGAATCCACTGAAATTTACTAAATTATAGAAAGGTTTGAAATAATATGTTATTATGGCTAATTTTATATCACTTACTAATATTAACGTCCTTTACTTGTTCTTCTATTTCCCTTTGCTCTTGCTGGAACACCTTGAGCGTTAATTAAACGTTTAATGGGTTGAATATAAAAAGTTTTCTTTCAGCATTGATATGTTAAAAACAAAGTCCATGATTTTACAATTTGTGTGAACTGAATAAAATATGTACATAATACACCGAAACTATTCGAGAAAAATTTAAAAATATAGTACATTACGCAACAAGGGAGGTAAAGTAAAGAAAGTCTCAGATCTCACGAAAATTGTCACCCGAGGCGAAGCCGAGGATGACAAACGTGAGATCTGAGGCTTCTTTTTTCGTGGCCGTGGTGCGTATACGATTTTTCACGCCTGCGCCGCCAGAAAACGGACACTTCCGGCCGCAGGCATGAAAAATATTATATTTTAATACTTAATTGTACATAAAAATTAATTTTAATGTTTTGTGTACTTTTCGTTTTACGGTATTGTTTTTATGTAGAAAAATATTGAATAGGTTGTGTTCATTTATGACACTGTAAATAATTAATACATCTGAAAAGCTGTTGCTATTACAAAAGATTTTAGCTTACCACTCCTTGGCAAGGCGGATACGAAGACTACCGAGGCAAAAATCAGTAAACAATAAAAAAGTTTCTTCATTGTGAACTATTCAAGTCGTATTTGCACACGTACACGGCTATTTGGTAACCTACGAATTTTTGATCATTTTCTGCGTACTATTTAAACTCTAACATAATATGATATAGATAACTTATCACGTTAGTACAATTAAAAAGAAATTGTAACTTTACGACTGGGTGTTAGTTAAAGTATTTGAATTAGTTCGAAGGTTAAATTTAAAAACTTTAATTATACTTTAATTGCTATTTTGTCCAATTTAAATACCCTGGTATAAATTAAAACCATTTATTAACTAAAAAATGTATAAAATAGAAATGGACGTTTTATAGATACATTTTTCTTTCATTTATAAAATTATTTTTCTCATCAAAATCGACCATTTTTCGTATTAAAAAATAGAAATAAGTAGAAAAAATTCTCAAACTAAAAGATAGATCATTTTTCGACATTAAAAATGGATAAAGAAATTAAGTAAATAAAAATAACTCAATAAAATATATCACTGCTTCAAAACATGATTAAATTGATGAAAAATGAGTAATATTACAAAGTATAAGCTTAAAAACGAATGTTCAGAGTCTTAGATAAGTCATTTCGAACTGTATCTTCAACGAACTCAATAGAAACCCGAATTAGAAAAGTTAGGTTACGTAAAATCGATTTTTATTATTTAAAAAATAGCTGTTTTTTAGAATTATATTTATCTCAAAATTAATAATTTAAATTGTATGTATGAAATGGATGAATTTGATGAGAAAAATCGTTTCCTTAATGTATAGAATTTAGATATTTCTATTATCTAGTTTTTATATAATCTGTCCATTTTTATGAGATTCATTTCTACCAGGGTAAGGTATTTAACATTGATATAGTAGAAATGTGAAAAGCAATTATACCATTATAAAAAACATTTTCCCTCGGTTGATATTGCACGAATGCAAAATAAAATCTATATAACATGAATTTTCTAATCCTTCGGAGCTAAAAAAAACCGTAACCGTACTATAAACACGTAATTCATAAGTATGTAAAGAACTCTTTAGCAAAGCCTAAAAATACGACGATCTGTAATAGCCTTTGAGAGCAGCAGGAGCTCAACAGGACAATCGTTCTCGCTAGAGCGTCAAAAGCGCGAGCTCACCTCGACGTTCATGCCCTATTGTTCTCGTTATTAAAGCGCAATTACACGCGAGAAGCCGAGTGTAGCAGTGGACGATCGTGCTTGCACGCGGTAACGACGCTAGCTGTCTCCCGCCGGGCCTAACGTAGAAAGAGAAAGAGAGAGAGAGAGAGCAATAGGCTGAAGCAGCTCGCGGGTAATAAAGTCGCTGGCTGGCCAGAGAGAGAGAGAGAGAGAGAGAGAGAGAGAGAGAGAGAGAGCTCGCGTCCCCGTGTACCCGATAATGGCCGCACTTCATCAGTGGCCGGTCTTCCCGCGTTCGCTACGACATCCTCGGCGGTAGTCTTCTCTCCGACCGTCCGTCTCGCAGAAGGCCATCTGTTTCGTCATTACCGGCGGGCAATAAAGCACCTTTCTCCAGTCAACCCCTCTCCCCTTCGCTTCGTCCCTTCAAAGCTTACCTCCACCCCCGCGTGTACGGAACCCCGACCCCGTTGCCTCTCCCCCGGGTGATACGTCGTGTTTCCTCGTTTGCCACGTATACGTGCGCCCCGTCTACGACTACTTCTACGTGCCGTCGGAAAAATCGTCCGGGAAAATCGGGTGATTTGTCCGTGAGGCGTTAATGGTCGGCGAGACTCGTAGCCGTCTTTTCTCGTTTTTCTTAGCTCTCGTCTCTATCCACGTCGCGCGTCGCATTTGCGCAAACCCACGCTTCTCTCGGCTCTCCTTTCTCCCCCCGACCCCGAGCATGCTCCCCTATCGCCACCTTCTCCTCGTTCTACTTGTTCTCGTCCTTTTTGTCGAAGGAAAAATAAAATCAACAGCTTGGAGACCTGGGCCACTCTCAGAGGTCATTTTCTCGTTATCGCTCGGGCGGTAACGAATGGGCCTGGAACTCCACTCGTATAAGACGGATTTCTACGCGGCGCGTGTGTTTCCTCGTTAAATTAATTCGCGCCCTGAGCTCTTCTTGCTTCTCTCTCTTTCGCTCCCTTTTTCGTTCAACTTTTGACGTTGACCTATGGCTTAGATGAAAAACTAGATCTTGCTTATTTTTCTCATGGCTCATTATATAAATTTTTAAACGTAACAAAAAGTGTCAATGGTTTGCAGTCACGTTTCAAGCTTTAATTATTAACGTGAGCACATTTGTCCGCAACGTTGTACATTATTACTTTATAATCTTTATGTCTAAGTAATTTAGAGATAAAGTATCTCTAAGTAATTTCTACATTTAGTCGGAAACATCGACTTGTATGTTTCCGACTAAATGTAGAAATGCCAATTTATTAACAGTTTTAATTTAAATGGCAGTGACAAGCTTTCTTGTTAAATAAAAAACAAAATAAAATCTAAAAAATCCTATAATAAAGTACCTTTTTTGACATTGTTGAATAAAATACCTTGAGCTATTTTCCAACTTATTTGGAAGCTCCTAAGCGTGACTTGCTTCTTATAGGCATTTGCAGGGTTTACAGCACGTCTGTCCTCTCGGTCGTCGTGCGGTTTTTCTTCAAATGCGTCTTACCGACCGACCGTCAAACGCTTTTTGCCAGTCATTCTCGACAATATCGCGATCTGGAGATCGATATTTTTTTTCTCGAAACCAGAGCGTTCTCTAAAAGGCTATTAGTCGATCTTGAAAGATATTTTTATATTTTAGCATTTTTTTTGTCTCATCTGGAAGTAGTCTTTTAGCACTTTCGTAACTCCTGATGAGTATAATAGCTTGCGTTCTTTTAATCTTACCTTCGGACGAATATTATTGGGTGGTATTTGAAACTTTTAATCTAAAATCGATAAAATAGTTTTTTTATGTAGTTAATTTCACACCGAAGCTCTTTATTCAACAATTAAGAACGTAACCTAAACCTTGCATACTTTTAACCAAACTAAAACAGTCAATAACACGGCGTTCGAGCCAAAGCAAAAAATTTAATTAAGACCATTATTAGAAGATAAACTGTCTCCAGCCTATGTGTGAGTGTGTGCACGTACGCGAGTGTGTATGTGTAAGTGTCCGTTAAAAGCCCGTAGCGAGCGACAATTCTGTCGACTGTCAATCTTATCGGGACGCCATCTAAAAATTGCGTCTGGACAATCTGATAAGAGCTGAGAACGGGTCCCATTGACCGGCAAGAACCATAACGGTTTCCAGCTCACAATCCCAGCGCCACGTACTTGATCTCCCTCCTCTTTCTCCTCTTCATTGCCTGTAACAAAAAGGACATTACCAGCGTGGCATTACTTGCGCACAGTCGTGGTTGATCGGCAATACTAAATACCGCTCGCAGGTTAATGAAAGCCGAGATACAAGAGTCGCTCTAGATACCGCGCTGATATATGCTCGAGGGGAAGATTTGCGTCGTCGTTCAAGCACGTGTCTCGACAGGCTTGTAATTATACAACGGGGACAAATGGAGAAAAACTTTTTGCAGAGATTGAACGACTCCAATGAAATTTGTACATTATCGCCTTTGTATCTTATAGGTATTGTAGATAAATGACATACCCAAATACTAAAATGAAGAATAAAAAAGTATGTTCATCTTTGTTATGTTTTTCAGGCTTAAAAAAGTCAAATGCAGTTCAGGAAGTCAGTGCCAGGCGATACATCCCGAAAATGCGTCGAAACAAACGTTAGAACTATTATTTTTTACGAAGATCGAAACTCCGTCTGTATAACAGAGAAGAAGCTAAGCCTATTGTCTGGTACGTACAGGTATGTATGTATAGCTATGGCCTAGTGTTTTATTAACAAAATCCCCGGGCGCATCCATAAATTTCTCGGCAGACTTGGCAGGCCTTGCAGCCTAATTTAAATGTCATCGCGCAGCTTACAAGCGCCCTTACAAATTGGTTTCCCGTTAATCCCCGAGCTCTAAGGCTATAGAGCCACGGAGCCGAAAGGAGGAGAGCAAGGGAAGAGGATGTACAAGGCGAAAATCGGCCAAGCAATAACATTAATCCGGGACGCGCGCGAGTCGCGAATGCTGCGCTCGCTGGGGAGTACGCGCAGCCTTGGCCGAGCAATTCCCGGCGGTCAGCGGTGACCGCGGTCCGAATAACGTAGTGCCCAAGAGAGTGACCGAGAGAGAAAGAGAACTCTGGATACGCGAACAGGCTGAGAAGCACGGACTTTGTCTCTTTATCCCGGCGAGGTCTAATTGTCTGAGTGCGCGTGTGTGTGTGCATGGAGAACGCGGTATAGCCAGACAGTCAGGGGGATGCTCTCCAGTCTAACCCTTCTCGAACTCTCTTTCTCGCTTTTCCGCTACGCAGCTCTTGGCTTCTGTAATTTTAATAAAGCCACGATGTGTCGGAGTGCCCGCGCCTCCTTGTGGACGGAAGAGACTTTGTTGCTACCGTGATTATATGAAATGCTGAGCCCCGAGAGATGGATGAACAGCTTTATTTGCCCTGTTGGTGTTCAGGCGACTGATTATCGTATTCTGACTAATCGATATTTTACTATTTCCTTATTTTACGTTTTGTTAATTTAATCTGAATGATTATTAATGTCTTTTTATTAATTCTACGCAATAACATCAGGGTTTGTCGACGTTCAAGTCCCATTTTTTTATGAGCTTTCATTAACGTAAATAATGCCATCAGGATAATTTCTGCTATTTATTAAATTCTTAATCGCTCCTTACCGATTAATATAACGCTCTGTAATATATA
>JAPYYQ010001054.1:0-62213 GCA_030522585.1 Anagyrus pseudococci | reverse complement strand
AATTTGTAACATTCGAAGTATATCCGAGCAATGCTATTTGAATATAGCAATTTTTACAATAGTAGATTGTAATTTTTACTAGAAATTTTTCTCAGTGTGTAATTGTAATTTACGGGCGCGGCGTATGCTTTTTCCCGTGCCTCTCCAGCTCTATCTCATCCACATGCTGCCCTCTCACTCGCTCTTTCTATCTCCTCGTCGTCGATCCGATTTTTCACAGTAAAATCCTCGACACCCCATCGAGGGATTTGTTTTAACGGCCCGGCCAAAGGTCCGAAAACTGACGTGTAATCGAGATTGGGCGGCAGAGCGCGCTCGCTGGGGCCGCTGGCGGCTAGTAGGCGAACGAGGAGACAAAAAAATGCACGGAAAGTCACGTCGCTCTCTGGCAGCTGCAGCCGGCCTGCTCGTCCCGTATAACGAGTGAAAAAACTCCGGTTTCGGTATATTAGCGAGAGAGAGAACAAAGAGAGAGAGAGAGAGAGAGAGAGAGAGAGAGAGACAGAGACAGAGAGTAGCCGCGGGGGACGGACGTCAGGACGCGGCTCCAGCAATACTGCCGGGAAAAAAAGCGATGGCCACACGCGCGAGAGTATAGAGAACTCGGAGCCGCGCGCGCCCGTCGACAATCCGGACACGCGCGCGGGCGCACGAATTTGCGACGCGCGGACTTTGAAAGAATGCAAAGTACAACGGCAGGGGGGTAGATGCTGCAGCCCGGCCTGACACGCTCGAGCCCCGAAAGCCGATTAGCGCATCGACGGTATATCGACGGACTGGCCAGGAAGGGGGGTATAGCGGGTGACGCGAGGGGAGCGTGGGCGCGGCTCTCTGGGAAAGACATCTCGCGAGCCTACCAGCAGCAGCAGCACTACCACTACGATCTCGGCACACAGTAGCTAGTCCAGATTTCCGGAATTAAATTGTCAATCATCTCCGGGACGACAAAGCCGGGCCGAGTGCAGAGAGCAGTAAGAGGGGAGGCTCTGCGACCGCCGGCGCATTAGGCCAAGCTGGCGCCCTCGGGCACCGAGGGAGGGAGAGAACGCGGGTCCTTTGCTAATTCAGACGTCCTGCCGTCAATCAGCAGAGCGCCAGGCAGCTTGGCCTGCCAACCGCGCGCAAACAGCCTCGATAGCCTAAGCCGGAGCTCGTTACACGGTATGCGCGCGCCGCCCACTAGCACCGCTAGACGACGACGACCTCTACGCGCCGGCGAATACTCCCTTCTCTCCATACGCTGAATAATAAACAATAACATGCAGCAGGGCCTATGGCTCTTCTTAGCTCCGCTCTGATCGATAATCTTCGTTTATCTTGCCTACCATCCGAAGGGTAAACACGACCTAATGAATTTTGCTTATCAAGCGTGTGTGTGTGTGTGTGTCTTGCGATTCCAGCAGCCAGCCCCGCTCTGTTGATACGTCTATACGAGCGCGTCTGTGTGTATACGTAGCTTCTTGTATTCTTAGCTTCCCCCACACGTACCCTCTCTTCCCATCGTATCTTTCATATCCTCCGATGCCGAAGGTGTGTGTGTGTGTGTGTGTGTGTGTGTGTGTGTGTGTATATATATATATTCGGCGCAAATAAACGTTTAACGCAAATACGGATACGCGAAATAATTTTGCATCGCTCCCGCATAGTTTCGCTACCCCGAGCGAGTTTCCAACTTTTTTATCATCCAAAATTAAGCAATCAAGGGACAGCTATAATTTTATGATTGTATCAGGATTCCCTTTTTTCCCCCAGTGTCAAATAAGGCTTGGCACACGAGGTTGCCATGGAGATTTTTTTTCCAACGCGCAAGCTCGCAAAGTACGAAAGTTTTTTATTTGAAAAAGTTCAATGTTCCAGTCAATTAAGTGAAAAGATGATTAAAATAAAAACTAAAAAAGACGGGAAGAGAGAGAGAGAGGAAAAAAATCGAAATAAGTTTGGGACGGAATGAATAGAGTAGCAAACATCAATCCATTTTATTTAAACTCACAACTCCCGGGCCTCTGGCTCTCTCTCGGCTCTTCTCTCGCTCCCGCTCCAAAGTCAATACCAAATGAATAAGCTGTGATTCTGGATTACTTTTCAAGAGGTCTGCCTGCTGCCGCCGCCGCTGCTCCTCTTCTGCTTGTTTTTGTTCGCGGTCGGGACGATTAATTAACCGCCGATAATCAAGCCAAGAGAAGCCACTCGCAGTATTCGGTTTTATTCATTAGGTTCTTTTCCTTCCTACGGAATTTCTCTCTCTCCCTTTTTTTTATTTACGTGTATGGTATAGAAAGATTCCAAAAAAAAGGAACCACGTGATTATGTCCATTAGCGGAGAAAAAGAGTATTTTTTGTCTCTTTCGCGTCTAATTGCACGCTCATTTTTCCGATGTTTAGCATTGATTCGCTGCTTGACCAAATAAAAAGAGAGCGATATCTTTTGTAACGCGATAGCTTATGGTTTTATTTGAGACGTTGAAAGGTCCGGGGCTAGAATGAATTTGAATAATTACTATAGCTTAAATATTCGATTGTTGGATTGCCGGGCGGAGGATGGAGTTAAGAGCGCGCAAGAGAGGGAGAGGGAGAAAAAAAGGGGGGTGGAGAGAACGAGGAGGGAGAGTAAAATCTAAAAAGAGCATAAAATTAAATCTGCATATTTCATGAATGAAAACCGAAAGCAGGCTAGAGCAGAGTAATAAAGTGAATTTCTCCGGGGGTTGGGGGGGGGGAGGGATGTTCCGCTAAGCCATTGAAATGAAAATGAAAGCAAATTTTCCCAATTGAATTAATAAGAATATCTCGGTCTGAGGCAGTATAGTGGAAGAAGACGACGAAGAAGAAGAAGAGCCGCGCAAGCAATTGGAAATGTAGATGTCCAAGCTGTGCAGTCCCGTGGCAGGCTAACTTTCTCAGATATCTCTCGAAGAGTATGTTTATTCATTGTAATGGAGAGTCGACAGCCGCGTCGCCGTCCTCGCGGCGGCCCATCGACGCGCCGCAGACGAAGAGGGACGGAGTGCTGGCAGCGTGTCTCTCCCTGGACCGCGGCCTCTGTACATTTTTCCCGCGCGCCTGGAGAAAGGTATAGCGCGTGGGTCTAGTCCGCGAACCGCGTCGGCGCAAGTCGATTTACGCCGAGAGCCAGCAAATTACCAAGTTTCCCATTAATCCGAGCGTGTGCGGACGTAGTTGCTCCTCATCCTCCTTTCCCGAAGAGAAATTCCGTTCCCCGAGATCGGCGAGTTGTTGAGACTGGTCTGCGGGGAGGTGGGCGAGCTGCCTATAGCTCTCGTCGTCATGTCCTCTTTCGCTAATGTAAAGCAAGGGACACGCTCGCGACTTTAATTTAAAACTTTCGGCGATTACGACGGCCAGTACTTTGAATGTCGCCACGGCGCTATATGCTACGAGAGAGAGAGAGAGAGAGAGAGAGCCCAGCTGGCTTTCAAAACATACGGCTCAGAGAAAGAGAGATAGAGAGTCTCGCTCTCGCCGCGTCAAAGGAGCGCGCCGGCGTTTTTCCCCTGCTTCCTCTATGTTAATGCTTCCTCTCCCTTTTCCTCGTTGGGCGTAAGTAAAAAGTAGCGCGCCGTAGTAAGGCTACGTCCGATCCTCCATCCCCCTCCCCCTAGTCTGGGGCAATTTGCATGATTCAGCCCGTTTAATTAGCCGTGTTTTCATTTAGCCGAAGCCCAGCCGCACTGGCTATACGCAAGAGTCGGAGCCGGTTAATCCCTACGCTGCCACCTACAGCGGAATATTCCCCATCGAAAGTCACGCGCCCCCGCGCGCGCATATCTGCTTCTACTGCCTTTTTCTCGTTTTATCATAACTCCAAGAGCAGCAGCCGAGATGATATTCCTCGGAAGAATGGCCCGGCAGATTTCAAAGCCATAGCCGATGGAACGTAGCCAGGCAGAGAAAGAGAGAGAGGGACAGAGAGACCGGAGCGTCTGGAGCTCGTCATTTTCTCCGTTGCCTCGCGGGTGCCCGGGCCTATTTCGCCTAGTTCGCCGATCCATCCCATTAAGCGGCGCTAATGATCCTGTTAAGAAACCGCATGATGGTCCTCCGCTCTATTCCCTTCTCTCTATCTCTCTGGCTCTTGGGGGGGCCCCTAATTGCTTTCTGATATTTTAACTCGCTAAAGCCCGAGAGCGCTGCAGGCTCGGCTCCGGCATCTGCACGGCTCTTCGGCTTTGTTGAGGAAGCTGGAAAGATTTTAATACCCGGCCCCCGAGGGCTCCTCTACGGCGAGAAAAGTCGGCGTGAAATGCGAAGGAGAAGCGAGAGAGAGAGAGAGGAAAGGGGCAAAGAGCAATTCGATCGGGCATACTAATTTCTTCTTTCTCTAGCGCGGCAATATGAAATACTCGTTTTCCATAGCGTCGTCAGCGGCGACTGCTGTTGCCGCCGCTTTTTTGCACCGACCGCATCGCGCCAGCTACGCTGTACACTCCATTTTTCACTTTTCTTTTTTTGTGCGACACTCCTGCAGCGGCCGACCGCAGCCGCACCGAGCGAATGACAAAACAGCTGAGAGCCCGCCGCGACTGATCTGTTTCTTTTTACACGCTTTTAACCGATAACCTATGGGATTCGAGTATCATTAACTATATCGTTAACCTCGCTTCTACAAAACGGGAGCAAAAAAAAAACCCAGAAAATTGCCGTTTAAACTGACCGAAATTCGTTGTAAAGCCAGTTTTCTATATTTTTCCCCCCGCGGCTGTTCGTCCATTGTCCGTGAAATAACAAACCGAAAAATTGAGGCTATATTCCTCCCCCGGCCATTTCTAAAAGGTTTCCGTTCGAACTACCGCGCGTCGTTTCCAGGGCGGTTGTGATCCAAAAACCGCGAAACAATTCGTCACGGCCCCGACCGGCGGCGTTTTTGGTGTATAGTAAAGCCATCCGAACAACGCGCGTGCGGCTACGCAAAAAAAAAGCTACCAATTACAAGCAACTTTGGTAGCGCAAGGTTCTCAGAAGCGAGAAGAGAGCAAGAGCGGGCATGGCAAACTCGTGACGCGACCAATGGAGCATGAATATATACAGTCGAGAGTGCGAAGCAGAATTCGTGTACAGCGATACGGCCGATAAGGTATATATAGCAGGAGCAGCAGGCGCCGGCAGCATTGGCGGCGGCTGCTTTGTAGTCCCAGAGAGTCAAATCGAGCCGAAGGTGGAAAAGGATCGGATTCGCCGGCGACGCTGGCACAAAGGGCCAAAGGCAGAGAGAGCCAGTCCTTGCCTTATTGACATGTCGATAACAATGAGCGGCCTGCCGCGCTGCTGGCCCGGCCGCCGGAAACGTTCTGCTGGTTGCGCTATCTCGCTCCCCCCACCCCCGCTTACACCCCCACTTGCTCTCTAATCTCGCGTCCCGTCTTCGCGCGGCGTAGATATCGGTTTCCGATGCCACCCGCGGGCTCCTCCTTCTCCTCCGTGCAGCGTGTGCCTCTCTCTCTCTCTCGTATAACCAGCCTCGATCGGCAAAAGTGTCTTGTCCGCCCCCCCCCCCACACCCTTTCTTACCATTTTACACCTGTTTGCCGACTCGATCATGACACCCTCACTCCCTCACCAACACCAACCACCTCGAGATCCTGCTAGCAGTGCGCTGCTTTATGCCTTTTCGAGCATTACTCCTTGTGCTCGGCTGGAGTTCAATTTTATACGGTATCGATATACAGCTCTGCGGCAACAGCCCTAGACTGAATCAATTTCTTTGAATGTAAGCGCGATACCGTATACGCTTTATAAACAGCTATCGGCAATAAATCTATAAGCGATTCTGCTTGTAGCTTGTTGCCGGGGCAAAGCGCTGCTGCTGTTTTTGCGATCGTGTGTAGTCTAGGTTTGATTGACTTGTAACGCTTCGCAGTGATTTTTAATACTTTGGATATTTTGTGTTATTGCAGGTGGTCATGGACAAGGAGTTGGCCCGAGGCTGAGAGGTCAGCAGCGATAGTGCAGAAGCAACGGAAGCGCCGAGGCTGGCTGGAAGAGGAGGAGGAGGAGGAGGAGGAGATCGGGTTCCAGGACGACAATGAGCTAGCGCGCGATGGGCCAACGGCGCGCAGAGAGGCAGGCGCTGCTGGGCAGCTCCTGGCTGCTGCTCTGGCTCCTGGGCACGCTCGCCCGGGGCTGCGGCTCCGAGCGGCTCGAGCCCGACTGGCTGAACGACGCCTCGATCGACCTGAACCTCGCCATCCCCAGCGACGTTCCGTTGGCGTTCGCCACGACGCCGGGCCCAGCGGCGACGCGAGCCACGAAGACGACGACGACCCGCCGGCCGGATGTTAGAGGGGACGAGCCGAGCAGCGGCGGCGCGAGGAAGAGGCCACCCGCCGGCCGGGAGTTCCGATTCACCGCGGCCCTCTACAACGCCTCGATCGCCGAGAACTCCATCGGCAAGACCTACGTCCTGCCGGAGGACAAGATGGGCATCGAGCTCGGCCCGGGCCACCGGCGGGACCTCGAGGAGATCCGCTACCGCATCGTCGCCGGCGACAAGGACAAGTTCTTCAAGGCCGAGGAAAGGGTCGTCGGGGACTTTTGCTTCCTCATGCTCCGCACCCGGACCGGCAACATTGACGTGCTGAACCGCGAGCGCAAGGACAGATACCTGCTCGAGCTGAGGGCGACGGCGCGCAGGAGGGAGCCCGACGGCAGGAGTAGCCTGCTCGAGGCCCAGACGAGCGTCGCCATCACGATCCTCGACACCAACGACCTCAACCCCCTGTTCTACCCGACGGAGTACGAGGCGACCGTCACCGAGGACACGCCGACCCATCGGAGCATACTCAAGGTCGTCGCCGAGGACGCCGACCTCGGGCGCAACGGCGAGATTTACTACAGCTTCGCTGAAAAGACTGAACAGTTCGCCGTGCACCCGGTCAGCGGGGTCGTTACGCTCACGAGGCCGCTCAGGTTAGTCAGAGGCCAACATTTTACCGGCTTACTCATTTTCGCGATTCTCTTGATAAAGATTCCACCGCCAACTGCCGCTGATTTTCCTGCACGCGCGATATAGCCATCCCCTCCGTATTCTCTTTCGCAGCGATGCAAATGCTGGCTTTGATTCTTCCCCGTGGCTAATTTAATTTATTTGCAAATTTCGGTTATTGGATTGCTTGATTTTCTAGTGCTGCACATTATTAAAATTTGTTTAATTTGATTTTCCAAAAGTTGATTTAATTAAAACCCCCAAGCAATTACGAACTATCCGGAGTAACCGAGTTTCGAGTACGGGGGGCACCGGCAATGCACCGTAAATAAACATCGGAAAAGTAATTAGACAAATCATTATTCTAATATTATAATGAATTTGCAATAACACAACGAGATTAGAGTGTAAATTGAGAATTGGTTAAAAAAAATAAACGTAAAGTTTGCATGAAGAAAATTTAATTACTCGAGCAAACACGACATTGGCAGCAAATGTGCAGAGTCAACGTCCAAATTGGTTATGTCGAATTGTTGGTAAAAATTCTTGGTTCACTTAATAACGGAGCGCATAGTTTTCTTTTTACCTTCGACTGATGAAAATTTCATCAAGTTTATTTGAACTCCGAGACTGAAAAAAGAAAATAGAGGGGAAAAAAAGGAAGAAACGGGATAGCGGAGTCCCTCGGGTCCGTTGTTTAATTTCAAATTCCTTCTACCTCCAATCTTTATTTACAGAGGTAAAAAGTCTCGTCAAAAGTAATAAATTCAGTTGGCCGTAATAAAGTTATTTGCTGAAAATTGAAATTCATCGACTGCGCGGTAGTTCGAGTCCACGTTGAATCGAGCGGCTAGTTGGTTTTCGAAGGGAGAAAAAAAATAGCCGTCTTAACCGAAGTTTCTTCGTTTGCTCGCTGTTGCAGGTACGTGGAGCGACCGATGTACGAGCTGACGGTGCTGGCGCGCGACCGGGGCGGCGAGCGCAAGGGCATAGCCCGTCCGGCGAGCAGTGCCCGCCTGACCATCCACGTGCGCCAGGTGAACCTCCACGCCCCGGAGATCTCGGTGCGCCACCTGCCCGAGATCCTGGAGAACTCCAACGCCGACACCTACGCGATCGTCCAGGTGCTGGACAGGGACGCGGGCCCGCACGGGGAGATCGGCAGCCTCGAGATCGTCTCCGGCGACCCCGACGGACACTTCCGCGTGCGCAGGCTCTCGCCGGCGGGCTCGAGCGGCGGCACGGTCGAGTACGCGGTGCAGGTGCTGAAGCTGCTCGACCGCGAGGCCGCGCCCCAGGGCTACAACTTGACGCTCAGGGCCGTCGACCGGGGCACGCCCGCCCGGTTCAGCTACAAGTCTTTGGGGGTCCAGCTGGCGGACTTGAACGACAACGCCCCGGTGTTCGGCCGCGAGATCTACGAAGTGCGTGTTCCCGAGACTGCCCCGCCACACAGTCCGCTCATCCGGCTGAAGGTCAGCGACGCCGACGCCGGGCGCAACGGCCTCGTCTTCCTCGAGATAGTCGGCGGTAATCAGGGCGGTGAGTTTTACCTGAACGAGAACACGGGCATGCTGTACAACGCCGTGGCCCTGGACGCCGAGGCCAAGGCCTTCTACACGCTGACGGTCTCGGCGGTCGACCAGGGCAACGCCGGCACCCGCAAGCAGTCCTCGGCCAAGGTCAAGATCTTCGTCGTCGACACGAACGACAACGACCCGGAGTTCGATCAGCCGGAGCTGGTGGTCTGGCTGGACGAGAACGAGCCGGCGGGCACGTCGGTGGCGAGGGTCCAGGCCCGGGACCGCGACTCCGGGGAGAACGCCTACATATCCTACAGCGTCGACAACATCGACCGCGTGCCCTTCGAGATCGACCACTTCTCCGGGCTGGTGCGGAGCAAGCAGCTCCTCGACTACGAGACCATGCGCCGGGAGTACGTGCTGAGGGTGAGGGCCAGCGACTGGGGCCTGCCCTACCGCCGCCAGAGCGAGATGCGGCTGCGCGTCAAGCTGCGCAACGTCAACGATAATCGGCCACAGTTCGAGCGGGTCGACTGCTCCGGCAGGCTGCCCAGGCAGCTGCCCGTAGGCACCGAGATCCTCGCCCTCTCGGCCCTCGACTTCGACGCCGGCAACATCATCAGCTACCGGCTGGTCTCGGGCAACGCCGACGGCTGCTTCGCCCTCGATCCCTCCAGCGGTGTCCTCTCGGTCGCCTGCAACCTCGCGGACCTCAAGCTGCGCGAGCGCGAGCTCAATGTCACCGCGACCGACGGCACCCACTTCGCCGACGTCAACAGCCTGCGCATCGAGCTGGTGGATCAGCCGTCCGGACCGCCGATCCTGCCGATCGCAGGCGGGGCGGAGAGCCGGTTCGAGTGCCGAGATACCGGGGTCGCTCGGCGGCTGACCGAGGCCATCGCCGCAGCCGAGCGCAACAACGCCCCGACGAGCAGAGAGGCCGACGAGCTCGCGGCGTTCATGGTCCCGAGCCGCTACCGCGAGAACGCCCACGCCCCGGAGTTCCTCGACTTCCCCGGGGAGATCCGGGTGAACGAGTCGGCCCCGGTCGGCCAGGTGCTGGCGCGCCTCGTCGCTCGGGACCGCGACCTCGGCTACAACGGCAAGCTCGTCTTCGGCATCTCCTCCGGGGACAACGACTCGGTCTTCGCGGTCGAGCCCGACACCGGGGAGCTCCGGCTGATCGGCCGGCTGGATCGAGAACGCGAGTCCGAGTACTACCTCAACATCAGCGTGTACGACCTGGGCCGGCCGCAGAAGTCCGCCTCCCGCATGCTCGCCGTGACGGTGCTCGACGTCAACGACAACGCTCCCAAGTTCGAGCGCGCCCTGGCGAGCCTGCACGTCTCCGAGGACGCGGCGAACGGGAGCTTCGTCTTCCGGGCGAACGCCAGCGACCCGGACCTCGGGGAGAACGCGCGGATCAGCTACGCCCTGCTCACCGACACTCAGGACTTCGCCCTGGACCCCCAAACCGGGGCGCTACGAGTGAACAACCAGCTGGACCGGGAGCGGCAGGCGGCCTACGAGCTGAGGCTGCGGGCGAGCGACCGGGCGGGCCTGGAGGGCCTGGAGCCCGACCCGGAGAACCCCCGGCTGCACTCGGAGGCGCTGGTGCGCGTGGCCGTGGACGACGTGAACGACAACGCGCCCCGGTTCGCCCTCGAGAGCTACACGGTGAAGGTGCGGGAGGACGTGCCGCTCTGGAGCGTCGTCGCGTTCGTCGAGGCGAGCGACCCGGACGAGGGTCCGGCCGGGCAGGTGGAGTACGGCTTCGCCGAGGGCGAGCTCGAGAGCGAGGGCTTCTTCAGCATCGACCGGCTCTCCGGGACGATCCGGAGCGCGCAGCGGCTCGACTTCGAGGACAGGCAGGTCCACACGCTGACGGTCGTCGCGAGCGACAAGGGCAAGCCGGCCCTCTCCTCCGAGGCGGTCCTCATCATCGAGATCGTCGACGTCAACGAGAACCTCTACGCCCCGGTCTTCTCGGACTTTGTCGTCTCGGCGAGCGTCCTCGAGAACCAGCCGATCGGCAGCCTCGTCACCCAAGTCAAGGCCAAGGACGCCGATCTGCCGGGCGGCGATTCGAGGATAGAGTACAGCATCCGCGGCGGCGACGGGGTCGGCCTCTTCAGCATCGACGACGAAGGTGAGTTTTACCGCATTTGGGAGGCTAACGAGCTGCGCAGCGCTTTTTAAGCGGCCTCCCCCCGGTCCAAATGAAAAAGTCAAACGGGGAAAAAGCGAGTGCCGCCGCGATGGGTTTATTCGTTAGTCCGCCTGGCGCGAGCTTTTGTTCGCCGCGCTCGTATAAAAGCAGGCGCGCGAGTGAGCGGCCAGAGCGACGGGCCGTGCTCCGTGCCTCTCACAGAGAACGGATATCGATTTTCCGTGCCCAAGTAAAAATAATACATCGGCGCGCGGCCCTATGAATATTCAGCCGCGGCCCCGGCAGCCACGTAAATATTCATAAGTTGGCCCCAACCGCGTCAGGCCGCGCGCATCGAAGCCTTTCGAATTTTCGCGGAAGCAATTTTGTCGCGAGAGTTGCCCCGCGACCTGTGTGTGTGTGTGTGTGTGTGCGCACCTGTGCAACGATGGCACAATAGGGTGAGATAGGATACTGCACGAGAGCGGAGTATGACGCGGGAAGGGCTAATGCGCCGCTGGTATATATCGCGAAATTCGCGGGCTCCGAAAGATGCACGACAGGAGGCAGTGTCTCTTGCATTGATGATGAGCTCATGTATAGGGAAGCTGATGTAGGCGCGCCGAGACGAGATGGGGAGGGGAAAAATTCAGGCCGTTAACGCGATCGCGCGGGAACGCTCTCAAGGACAGGATGAGCTCTCGGAGGGCCTCCCTCTCTCGCGCGGCAACTTGCTCGTGGAATTTGTATAATTAAAGCCGTGTACAGATATGCAGAGTAGAGAAGTAGGTAGATAGAAGTAGCGGGGGGTGGGGAGCAGAAGGGGAAAATCACTGCGCGTTAAAAGCGCGTAGAGCCAAGATAATCTCGGAGATGATCTTGGTGGGCATAGATTTCAGCTGAAATTGCGGCTTTTGGAAAACGCTCTTGCTCTCCGCGAGGGGAGTGGGAGCTCTTAGTCGGGACTCTCCCTTGCTCCAGCGCGGGCGGCTCTCTCTCTCTCTCTCTCTCTCTCTCTCTCTCTCTCTCTCTCTCTCTCATAACCGTAAATTACAGAGACTTTAATGCGATATCTTACGATATTTTATTTTGCGTAAATTCATTTTGGCCACGGCCGTATGACGAGTTGAAACAAATTACGCCGAGATTATCTTTAATATCCCCGAGGCTTAATGATTCCTCGAAAGCGTCGTAAAGCCATGCGCGCTCTCTCTCTCTCTCTTAATCACCCTCCCCCGGTGCATCATCATCGTCTCTCGCGCGCGGCCGAAACGAAACGACGAGAAGACAGGCTCTCTCTCTCTCTCTCCCACGCGAGCAACGCGTTCTACATTTTGTTTTTTGTCTCTTTTGTTTTTGGAGCTCGTTAATGCGCGTAAACAATTCTATAATTAATTGCGGTTCGCCGAGCTTTAAAGGAGGACAAGAGCATAAGCAGAGGATGATGCGAGTGTAAGCTCCGGCTCGAGCTTGGCTTTCGGGGGGGTAGGCTGTCTTTTTGCGCGCTAAAACTTTCATCAGTCGAATAATCCCGCGACGTAACCGAAGAGAGAGAAGTAGCTGTACGGGGAGTATGCGAGAGGTACGCTGTACACCCACCGCGAGGAAGTTGTTTATATTCATGCGCTCGGGCGTATACGACGGCGGGGGCGGAGAGAGTGGCTGTATTAGCAGAGAGCAACGCGTGCCCTCTGCCCCTCCTCTGATCCAACGAGCCGTAGCAAAAAGTCGAGTAGTCGCGGCCCGAGAGCTTGGCTTCCCCCGATAATTATGGAAAATGTTTGCGCAAAAATATGAGCCGGCCGCAATTAGCCTCGCTCTCCTCGTCAGGGCTCTCTTGCCCCGGCGTCGATATATTGCTAATCAGTCGAGCTGCTGCTGCAGGACCGGCTTGCTCTCCTTTCCCGGCTACTGCCGGTGCTGCTGCTATTGCCGCTCTATACACACCCTCGCCCACGCTACTGTTGGCCTTTATTTCTTAATATTTCCAGTCCCGCGTTACACCTACCCTCCCTCCCCATCGCGCCGACACGCCAACCTCCTCAGGCCCCTCGCTCCTTCCTATTTCAGCATCCATATAGCTTTGAAGTGCGCACGCCCGTTGCGAAAGCCTGTTGACACTGTTCTTGCGTTTTTCATTTTTTCCTTTTCTTTTATTTTTTCAATTTCATCCGGTGTATACGTCGAAAAATTTATGCCGTCACTGAATTTTTCCCTTTTTTCCCTCTCCTTTCACTCTCGCCGAGAGTTTTTTAATCGACAAAATGGAATAATCTTTTCTTTTTTTTTCGTCAGAATTTTCGACATCAGGGAATTCGTTTAGCAAGGAAAATAATGTCCGTCCCGCGGCCCAATCTCGAATTATTTCCTATTGAAGTCGATCTTTAATTATTTTATGAATATTCATTTAACACGCCATTCCGGAGCGAGCGGAAAGTTTACAACTTTCCATCCTAGACACACAGTTAATTCAGAGCCGACTACAGACGGCAGTTTAATACGGTTAATGATTTCAAAAGCGGGCCTTTTAAAATTTATATAAATTTATTCACTCCTTTTCCACGTGCAAATCAAATAATACAACTTCGCGCACACAACCCTCGTGAATTTACCGGCAAATTGACTTATTCTCTCTTCGTGCGGCTTACAATAATAGGGCTCAATTAAATATCCGGTCGATTTCAATAAACGTATATACCAGAAGGCCCGGGCGCGCATTTTACAACGGAGCCAGCCACTTTTTCCATCCTTTGCAATAAGCCGATTTCGCGGGATTAGACGCAAAAAAATGAAGCTGTAATTAAACAAAAAAAAGAGGGAGGGAAAAAAAATTATTTGAATTATTACCGAGCACTCGTGTGCGGTCGACTTTAATTTCAGCTCGTTTGGTAATAAATTTATTTACAAGCTAGCCCGCGGGCGCATTAATCTTTAAAATATTATTTTCGAGCCGGGCGAGCCTTACAACATAAAGCCGTTGTCGTTCTGCATAAATCACGAGTGACAAAAGCCGAATCCTCCCGGCGCAAACAAATCCTCTTCGCAAGAGACAGGAGAGCCCAGCTTTCAGACAGAGGCCAAATACACAAGAGAAGCTCGTCGTCGCGCGCAGGGACGGAAGGAGAAAGAGAGGGAGTCTCACGTTGAGGCTAAAAGCCGTAAGGTCGACGAGGGAGAGAGCGCGACCGAATCGACAGGCTATATGCGCGTCGGAGCGCGGTTTTCGAAGAGGAGCAGCATAGCCGAGCAGACGGCTCGACTGATAGGGTCCAATTACAAGTCACGTAACGTGGCGTCGGCTCTCGTTCTCTCCGGCTCTCCTCCTTCTCTCCTCTTCTTCCACGCAAGTGGCCCCGTTGTGCGGACTATATAGCAGCAGCTTCGCGCAGCTATGACCGGCTGCAGTGCCGAGGCGCATGCGAATCCCGCTCTCATGAATGTTTAATGCAAATTGCGCCGGGCGCCGGGAAAAGAAGTTGGCCGGCCTCTCTCTCTCCCATCCTCTCTGCTCTCTCTCTCTCTCTCTCTCTCTCTCTCTCTCTCTCTCTCTCTCCTCCCTTTATCCTCTACGGCTCTATTTATCAGGCTAAATACGCTGACGCGCCTTTTTCCCTTCTTTCGCTCGCGATCCATTAAATTCTCATCTGCAATCGCCGCCTTTTCCCCGAGCTTACTCTCTCTCTACTTTCTCTTTCTTTCTCGTCTACTTCTTTACTCGCGCAAGTGCGACTTTTTCTTTGCGCTGCTTAATTATGAATTTATTACCCACTTGTTACGATGATTCTCCGAGTTTATTACGTCGCCTTGGACGAAAAAAAAAGAAGAATGAGAGGATAAAAAAAGCAAGGAGTTGCCTCTTAAAAGTGTACCAGGGGATCTGTTTAATTTTTTCCCTCTCTATAGCAACTCGCGCAGCGCGAGCGCGCGTTTATAAATTATTTCATCGGAGGGGGGGGGGCAGCATTTTGATAAGCAGATTAAAAGGCAAACTCGCGAATCTCTTGCTCCTTTGCCTCGGTTTATATCCTTTTTTTATCGGGCTATTTATTAAAGGCTCGGCGGATAATGCTTCTCTATCAATTTCCGGATAGTCGGAGAGCATCAATCGAGCGACGGGCTCGCTCCGGCAGCGGTATACTCCGGGTGTTCCACGTAAAAAATGTACAAGCGCGTCTTGCTAGTTTGAGAGAGAATCGATTTGAGCTTTGCCGTTCGACTCGCTAATGGCAGACTGAAAGAAGATCCAAAGAGATCGTCGAGTCTACAGTTGCAGCTGTGATTGGTGTTCTATCATTTAAGCCAGAGAGCAGAAGCTCGAGCGGCAGCAGCAGCCGAGAGGAGATTGGAAATTGCCGCGGTGAAGAGCGAAAAGAAAGACGAGGTGGCTGCAGCAGCAGGGGTGGCGGGCTGAGCCGAATAGAGTCGGCGAATCGATCGGCTAAATCCACACGTTCGGCTGTGAAATATCGAAAATAAATAAAGCTCGTCCACTCTCGGGGAAAGAGAGAGAAAGAGAGGAGAGTTCGGGATTTATTTGCATAATACTACCGAAAGCTTTGGCGCTCTTGGGAGGCGCGCGAGCCGCGTGCGCGATGGAACTCGATTTTTTACAAATTCCCACGGCATTTTTCAACCCTGCCCGGCTGAACATTTTAATGGATTAAAAAAAAAGAGAGAGAGAAAAATATAGACGAAGCTCGTGTGTCGATAAAATCCAGTGCGCGGCGGTGAGTCGTCTGGACGCGACAAAAAAAAAACGAGATAGAGAGCGCACGGCACTCCTGTCCCGACAAACGTGACGCAGGTGTGCGAGCCGCGAGTCTAACGTCTCTCGCGTGGGCGAGGTCGCGCAAGGCGCGGCTCTCTCCTGCAAGGCTTTTAGCGCACCGAGTATACGCACACACAAACACACACGGCATAGCGAGTAGTCTCGCGGTCTACGTCGTCTCGAAGCTCCGAGGCGCAGCGGCGCTGCTGTATAATACGCGGAGCGAGCTGGAAAAAGCAGAGAGTGGGAATAGCGAGTAGGCTAATAAGCCGAAACCCACCTGGAAATTCCAACTCTGGGCTATTTAGCGCGCGGCTAATACCGATAACAATGAGCTAGGGGGAAGCCCGCGTAGCTGGTATATACGCCGAGGGTAGAGAGAGAATTCGTAATCTGTATCCCATCTACATGCGTGCGTGCGGTTAATGGCGGGGTTTCGGCCACTCTCCCCTGCTGCCTGCCCGTATTTATAATAGCGATCGTCATAACGCCGCTGGCTGGATAATAATCGCGGACGTGTAACGCGCAATTAATCGGGTTATCGCGTCGACTGCTATTGCCGTGCCTAGCTGGTTTCACCGCTGCTGCTGGCACCTCGCGCAATCAAACCCTCCTCCTACTCCCCCTACTCTTTCCTCGGCAGCTATGTTCTCGGTCCTTTGTCGCGAATAAATGCCGAGAGGTCGTAAAGCTCGTGCTTCTCTGACTACGTTTTTTGCTGCCATCTTCGCTCTCGGCGTGGCATCCCACTTCCGCTCCGCCTCCTTTTTCCGACTCGTTTTACCTACTGCGCCCCGGCACACTCGGTCTTTCGCTTGACTCCCTTCTCTCTCTCTCTCTCTCTCTCTCTCTCTCTCTCTCTCTCTCTCTCTCTCTCTCTCTCTCTCTTTCCCCCGCTCTTCGTCTGGCTTTTGTTTAAGCTCTCGTTGGATTGTCGCACGGGAACGTAGATGCGACGAGAAAGAGAGAAAGAGACAGTTCAAGCTCGTCCGGCCTCGAGAGAAAATTCCTGGGCGGATGATCGTAGTCGCCGGGGAAACGTTTGAATTTTCTAAATAATTGCGCTCGCTTATAGTAACGCCTCGCTTAAACAGACGAGTATCATCTTGGGCACAGCTCTCTCTTTCTCTCTCTATTTCGACACGCTCCGGGCTGAGCAATTTTATTTGTCGCTCTCGTTGTTCATCGATAAAAGCCGAGAGCTTAATAAAATTCGAGCGGAAGATAGTGTTCCCGGCGAGCCATTTCGGCCGGCCGCCGAGAGGGAGAGAGAAGGTTCGATCGCTGCGCGGCCCCGTGCCGGAGAAAAATGAGGAGGAGGTATACACGGTCAGAAGGCTGATAAAAGGGGGTGGCCCTCGGCTCTCGGCTCGTCCAAAGAATATTCGTTCTTTGACGAAAATTCAATTAAGCTGAAATCTCAACACAGGCTAAATTTGCGTTCCGAATTTGCCGGATAAAATATGGATGGGGCCAAAGGTTTTTGGCGCGCTCTTACTCTGTCACTCGAAAGCGAGACGGCCCTCCCAATATACATGTAAATGCATTTTAATTATGTATATACAACCGGGGAAAATCACTTAAAATTCTTTTCTAATCGTTTGAATTTTCAATTACTTGGTGCGGCTCATGTAATACCGCCGGACGTTTTTGAAAGCAACGCTCAACAACAACGAAATTTTTTAAAAAAGCGGGAAAAATACGTCCTGAAAGCTTATATGCATTTACAAGCTCATTACATAATGAAAATTAAAAAGGAAAAGGGTAAATGAGCAAACAATCAGATACGCGCGGATAAACACAGGGAAAATGTGTATAGGGTAGACGCGCGGCACACACATCAAATTTCCGATGCGAAAGCCAAACATCGTATTTGTTTATTATTTTCGTGGAAACTCGGGTTGGCATAATATTTCACATTTATAAGTGTATAAATCTTTTGAAGTCGGTTCCGTGGCCGCGGGGGATATGGGAATAGAGAGAGAGAGAGAGAGAGAGAGAGAGAGAGAGAGAGAGGGAGAGAGAAGGGCGCGCGGGAAGAGGGGGTGCTGCGAGCGCGCACGGAAGTAGAGACCGAAGCACCTGAAAAGTCAGTGCAAACTACGGGTTTCCCTCAAAATTACGAGCCCCGGCGAACGTAGAGCCTCGCCGCTGGCGGCATTGTCAAGTCCAGGAAAAATAAGGAAAAAAAAGAAAGAAAAAGAAAGACGCGGGGAAGAGAGAATGAACTCGGCGGCCGCGGGGAAGGGGGAGAGGATATATCGCACAGAGCGGGTGCGAAAACCGGCCGGAAAAACGACAGTGAACACGGGCCGTTGGAAAAAAATAAAGTTTGAGAGGTGAAAAATACAGCAAGGGAAAGAGGTGGGGCTGCGCCGCTACTACTGACGCTGTGCGACCTTTCGAGCTCGAGTCTTCAGAAGTAGTGCGGCCAGACCGCCAGGGGCGTCGAGCGTGTCCCTTCCGTTGCTCTCCGGCAGGCGCGCCCTTTATGCACCGCCGGCCACGTCTCATTAAAGAAACTATCCAGTTCCAATATTAACGAAATCTCCGCCCAGAATATCTCCCCCCCCATTCTCCTCCTCGCTACCACAGCTTCTCTTCCTCACCTCCCTCCGTTTGGCCAACCGAACAAAGATCAGTTCGCTGAAACTAATTTCAAGAGCCTCGGAATATTGCGTTTCTCACTCGGCCCCTCTTTTAGCTGCTCCTTCGTCTCCTCCTTCTCTTCATGTGGCTTCCTTTTTTACGCGCTGATTTTTTTCTCTCTGCTTCCTCCAAACTTTTTCTTAATTTATTCAGCTAGATAATTTTCTGCGCCTCGCGAGCCTCGTGCGCCGGCTCTCCGGACCGCCTACTCTCTCCTCTTCTCCCTTTTTTTTTTTATTCAACTTTTTTAATTTATCATTTCCGCGCCGTTGCAGTCGGTCGAGGCCAAGAGGAAAGGGTGAAAAGAGAGGCGGGCGAGTCAAAGGGCACGCGCCAATGGATTCGCTAATGAAAATAAGCATAAAATTAAATACGCCCGGGAAGCGAGAGGCGGGAGCGGGAGTTTTAGTTACAGCGTCGTCAGCGACTCGCTCCTGCCTTCTTCCCCCCCACCCCCTTAGCCACCGACTTCTTGGCCTTTCAGTCAGCCGGTCAGAAATCTCGCTGCGAGGAAAGTGGAGAGAAAACCGAGAAAGTAGCTGCTACGTCGCGCGCCGCCTCCTCCGGCTCCTGAGATTTAAGCTCGGCTTCCACGACCCGAGAATTAATTCCGAGCCCTTTCCTTGCCGATAAAAACACTCCAAATCAAATTTGTTTTTCTGACGACGAAAAAGCTACTTAAATTCAATTGAAACGGACAAATATATGCGCGTCGCATTATCCTTGCTAGATTCATGCCAAAAACTTTTTATGCCAAAAGAAATTTCTATGAAAATTCAAGGAAAAGTTTTTGCAACGACCAACGGAAACAAAAAAAAACGCAAGAATCGTCAAACGCGCAACGAGGCATTTTGTTATCGTAAACAAAGCCAAAAATATTTGAAATCGCATTAAAAGCATCAATTACGAAATGGCACTACCAAAAAAAAAAAAAATAAATAAATAAATAACTCGACTAGGCGAAATGAGAGCCTAAACAAGCTTCGCCTGTAGTGTGTCGTCTGCAGACCAAAGAGCAGAGAAGAAAAAAAAATAGAGTTTCACCTTTCTCTCTGTCTTTGTCTCGCTGCTCTCTCGTTTTTTACCGTATAAATAATTCTGATTCAGATTTACGAGTGTCGGTTTTGCCGTGTGCTGGTGGTATATAGCCGGTAGGAAAAGCCTTTCGATCCAGAGGCCGTTACTCGTGGCATCGCGCGTCATGTGTATTTTCAACTTGGAAAATTGACTTTGCCGTGCTCCGCGTGTGTATGTGTGCGGCTGTGACGACGGCGGCGTCGGCCCCGTATAAAGACTCCCCCAGCTAGCTCTCTCTGATTTGCCGCGGCGGCGTACGAGAGATGAGATCTCCTCCGAGAGCTGCTCGTGCTTATATTTTATCATAGCGAGGTCGGCAGTCTAGAGACGCCTGCGCTTCCATACAGAGAGATAGCTAGACGCGAGGGAGAGAGAGAGAGAGAGAGAGAGAGAGAGAGAGAGAGACGAGACTGGAGCAACAAAACCGCGAGAGGAGCCCTCAAAGAGAGCAAAGGCCAAACAGAAGTCGCGCGCGCGTTCCGGCCAAAGTAGACGGCGTTTCAATTTTCCTGATTATAGTTTGAACGTCGACTGCCGCTGCTCTGTGCTTGCAACTCCCAGAGGGAATAGCCTAATGAATTAACCGCCCGATGATAAACCTATTTGTGTAAGCGCAAGAAAAAGAAATCTTTTTAGTATCCCTATATATAGAGCAGGATCGGCTGCACATGCTGAGCGGGTGTAGCATAAAGACGGTTTACTCGTATCGGCCGATAAAAATTAATAGAAGGGCTACTCGAAGGATGGGAGGGGATCTGTTGCCTGTGGGCCGTTGGCTTTAAGAAAAGATGTTGCGTGTAATGTAGAGCGTGTAGCGGGGGTTGCCGGTCCATAAGACGCGGCCCCCGACTGTATCGATTTTTCCATTATCCGCTTGGCATGCTCGAAAAAAAGTCTCTCGCTCTCTCATGATTCTGAAGTTATTTGCAGTTAAAATGAAATGACTCGAGTCAGAAGTGGCTCGGGCTTATGCGCGAAAACGCCGCTGTATATACCTGAAAGGAGGAGAAAGAGGCGGAAGCTATTGGAAGAAGGTGGGGGGGGGGGAAGAGGCAAAGAGCAGCCCATAACCTTTTACATTTTTTGGATGAGTTGCTCCGACGACCAGAGCTCTAATCTCCTTTAATCGATTCGACTCTCTCGCTCTCTTCTCTCCCCAGCTCGCTATGCTCTCGAGAGTACATTTTATATCTTCATTAATGTTATGTGCCCCGGCGATTTAAGCTGCTCTTCTCGCTCGGTTTGAATACAGTTTAACTTCCTTTTCTGACCAGACTATTTTTCAGAAGCAACGCACGCATACACACACTCGACAGTAATAGTCGGACTCGGGTTCTTCGCTCAAAGCCGAATATCGCTTTAATCTTTTGACCGCATGTTTATCTACGAATCGCGCAACGGTTATTCGTCTTTCTTAAGCCCCCTCCGATTCCCATCTTATCCTTCGGGCTTAATGTGAAAGAGGCCCATTAAGAGGCGAAAGACAGATCCGTGAACGCGGAAAAGATAGCGACGGAGTCTTAGCAGCCCCGCCGCTGGGCTCATCCCTGCTGTCCAAAATCGCAGTGCCGGCCGGGCGCAGTACAGCACTTGTGATTAACGGTCGCGAGCGCGGGGCCACGATTTCGATTTCACTAGTCCCATCCTGTCGCTGGAATCCCTCATCTTTCTCTGTCTCTGGCCGCTGGGCTTTTACCAGCCGCGCAATTTTTCCCGGAGCTCTGGCGCGCGCGCGCGGGCGCGCGCGGGCCGCTCCGCCCGCGCGCCCTCCCCGCGCGCTCGCACACACACACGCGGCGCTCTCTCTCTCTCTCTCTCTCTCTCTCTCTCTCTCTCTCTCTCTCTCTCTCTCTCTCTCTCTCTCTCTCTCTCTCTCCCGGTAGCCGATCACCCGGGAGGAGGCGGGACAGGGGGGCCAACGTGCCGAGTGCCCAGGAAGAGATATGTGAAGCCGGGTGTGCTCTCGGATGGCGCGCGGTCGCCGAGACCTTTGCCGGCCAGCGCGATTTATCACGGACCCGAGACAGCGAAACGAATTGTTCCCTCGGCCGCTGTACGCGCTACACGGCCTCCTCCGACGGCTGGCCGCCTCCTCCCCCGATATATACCCACACCCGCCGTTTGGCCCTCTCTATATATACCGAGGCCGCTTCTTCCTGCTTCTCGGAGGCTCCGCTTCTTATTCCGGAGGCGACGACGCGAGGGCCGTCGGGATTGCGCTTTTTCTCCCATTTATGGCACCCTCGATCTCTTTTTTTGCTTTGTTTCTGCATCGGCCGCGAGATAGCCCGCTTCTATTCCCAGGTCTCGGCTTTTTCCCTCGGCATGTACAGCGCTCGACCGGCAAGAAATTCGCGAAAGACCGCTCTCGCGAGGACCAGCGGAGACTGCGGGCGAGTTTTACAAAGCCGCTGGTAGACGCCGCGTCGGTAGGAGTAGTAACAGTCGGGCGCACTCGCGGCAGTAGTAGCAGTAGTACGACTCCGGCGGCGTGTCGGTAATAAAAGGAATTGCCGCGCCGCTGCCGGAGTTACGGCCCGAGATAGAAAAGAAAGATCGGCGCCCGATGTCTTTATTGGCTGCTTTCCGCCCTCTCCACCCTCCTCTAGCTCGCGTCGTCGTCGTCGTCCGCTGCCGAGGAAGAAGTTAGCCTTGTAATTTCGCCGGGCTGATTTCTTGCACGGCTGAAATATATCTGGGCGACGCCGCCGCCGCCGCCGCCGCCGACAAACCGCTCGTGTCGCCCTTTGAGCGAGGAAATTTAGCGCGGCCCGGCTCCTTGTCCGCCTGCACCAGCCGCACACACGCCTACCCCAGCTACTAGCCCCCTTCTCCTTCGTCTCCTCCACCTCCCTCTTCCGTCAGCTCAGCCATATCCGTAGATCAATCGCCTTTGATAATTAATATCCGCATTTTTTTATTTGATCACTCCCCCAGCGTAATTCGAGTCCCCGATAATTTATTTCCCCTCTTTTATTGCCCCCTTACGCTCCGATCGCTTATTGCCGATATCCCGAGTGTTTTTTCTTCTTGCTCGCAGCTTCCGTTTGTCCTTGTAGCGCCTGGCGTTTTCTTCTTTTTTTTCCTCTCTCGAGTAATAAAAAGCACGAGTCGCCAGGATTCATGCATAACTAATCGAGATTACAGTTGCTCGTGCATCGAGGCTGAATTTAAACATAAGATGCTGCTCGGCTGGTTATCGCGCATACAACACGAACGACACAAATGCCGCTCGACTGCAAGCGCAACTCGTGCGCGGGCCGAGCAAGCTCGCGTAACGAAAGAAGGAAAAACATTTTTCGTTTCCCGGCACAAATTCCAACGACCACACGTGCACGCACCGCTTCATTTTTTTAACAAGGCTATACGTGTAATTAAAAATAATTGCGTGTGTCGGATTGTCGGTTATTGTATACGCATATAAAACTGTGCGAACAAATGGAAAACAGCCGGCTGTCTATATATCTATATCAGCGGCAAATTGATTTGATCTTGCGCGGAATGGAAAATAATTATCTGTCAAATGAGAATCAATGTAGATGCGGAGCGCCTGATTTCGTTATACTCCCAGAAATATCGACCAAGTCATTAAATGTTTTTCCGATATGGAGCCCCACGGCCGGGGCCCTTCCCGAATTGTCAGAAGTGAAGCCAGCGTAAAGAGCGTGACATAAAACGAGCAAGTCAACGGGAAAATAAGAGATTTTAGCGAAAGACCGCTTGGAAAATTAATGAGGAATAAATTCGGGACGCTTCATGCCCGAGAAAGAGAGGGAGTTGCGCGAGCAGAAGAAGAAGAAGAAGATTGTCGGTCCAGCAAATTTTTCTAAAGTACAAAAGCAAACTTTTTTAACTCCCTCTCTCTTCTCTCGCTCTCTTTCTCTCTATCTCTTGGACCTTGGTTAAAGTGGATTCTTCAAATAGCAAACGACGCCCGAGTTCGTCCGGTATTTTTTTTCATTGTTTATTATTATGCGCAAATATTTCAAGGCATTACTCGCTTCTTTTTCGCCCAACTGATTTTACTATTCAAATAATCCGGCCCCGGAATGCGCAACAATTGTCTAGCCAACTTTTTTGCTCGCCCAATTTTTCTCGACCTCCTTCAAGCCGGTAATTCTCGAAATCCTTGAATGATCATTATTGTTTGCAAATTTTCCGTATGTATCAATATATTGATTTTATTCAGAGGCACACTCTCCGAGCGTTGCGTAATGCTTTAATATTTCTTCTATATTAATCGACGTTGCGCAATCGGGCAATAATTATAAACATCGACGGCGCTGCTGTGTTTTATTCGGTGCCTCTGCGTATAAATAAAGCGAAAAAAAATAATTAGCCGTAACACGTAGCCCCGGCGTTAATGGACATTCCTCAAAATAATACGCAACAATATTTTCTTGCTTCCATTTAACTGCCGCAATAAAAAATAATTAGAAACAGAAAGTAGCGAAGCGTGGATAAAACTCTGCTGTTATTGCTTTTTCTGAATTTCCCATTTTCTCATAAGATCAACTAAAATTTAACGAGTGCTACGAAACACACACGCGCGCGCGCGCTCTTTGGTACTGTCTCGCGAAAATCTTCTTTTTTTTCCACAATTATAATTTCATCAACTTTAAATAATATGACACGCGGCAATCGTTAAATTTAGATTTGCTCGCATTTTTCACTAATAATTCCCTATGGTTAGGCCTGCGAAAGAATATTATCGCTCAATTAAAAATAAAATTACAGCGTAAAGATGGGCAAGTTGGAGAATGGCTGTATGAAATTTTGTCGAGGTAAAATTAAAACGGATAAGAAAAAATAAAAGCTGGATTAAAGACGATATATGGAAGCCGTAGTACTTGTGTATTATATATGAAAGGAAGCCCAGGGACGGGCGTAGAGTATGCGTCTAGTGGATAAAACGGGGAAACGCTCGCGTGGATCATGATAATCAGGGGGGAAATGAATTATTCAGAATTTCTCAAGACCCAATCAACCTGCAGCTACACATTTTTGCTTATCTGTTACCCTCCTTCATTACGTTCTACTTCCTCCTCCTCCTCTCATCATCCCCTTCGTTTCTACGGAAAATTCCGGAGCTTAGGTTCGTCAGTACCTTTATAACTTTCCGTCACGTCTAGTGTAATGAAATTAAAACTCCTCATAATTCCGGCTCGCGAAAATTCGCGCGTTTTTGTACTTTAATATGAGCAAGTCTAATTCATAGACGTATATACGTATATACATAAAATTACTTTATAATTTAATTATATACTCGAGTCAGGCGGCGGCGGGGAGGGAATGACATTCCAAATTTTCGAGCTAATTTAATAATACCGCGAACTTAAGTGCGGCTCGTTAAAGCGCAGCGGCCGAAAAAAAAATTGCTGCGCAAAATTTCATTGTAGAAATTAGAAAAGCCTTATCTCGCTCGTCAACCTATTACGATATTTAATGGAGTAACGTACGCGGAAAATCAGTTTTTATATGTGCGTCGTAATAAAAGTTAACGCGCGGCGCTTATCTATCTGATCTCTCGGTTAAATACCCCTCGTAAATAACAAACAATAAGCTGCAACTTGACGATAAAACGAGCGTAAAACAGGCGAGGGATTTTTTTTGTTCTTTCAACTTTATCCCCCTATCGCTTGTCGTCCGCTCTCGAATCCAGGCGTCGGTGGTTAATAATTAAGCTCCGAGTCGAAGAAAAAAAAAAGAAGGAGCAAAACGAGAGAGAAAGAGAGACGCTTGTAATAAAGTAACCAGCCGCACACATCGGATTACGAAAGGAGCTTTCGTTCATTAGCCAGGCACTTCGTTTTAATTGACACCTTTGATCCGACACGCCAGACTCGAAAACCCCAATGAGCTTTTCCACGTAATACAGATAATCCAGCTGGTCTTTGGCTCATCCGAAAAACAGAGGGGCCGCTTTTTTTCGCCTACGCGCTCTACGCCTCCCCCTTTCTGCCTTTAACTTTTGGTATTCATTAGCCAATTCCGCTGATTGATCAAGCCTACTGACTTTTTGCTCGCGAGCCCCGAAATAACCGGCCCCGTTGAAACATTCTCAGCTTTTCAATCGTAACGAACTGTAACGTAATTTTTCAAATGCCGCTTCGGTTTAGTTATTCAATCGTGTTGTTTTTTTGTTTATTTTGTTTTTCTATCCTTTTTTGATGCTTCTCCCCTTTTTTTCATTTCTTTTTGTATTTCGAATTTGGGTTATTTTTTCGGGTATCTTTTTAATGAACGCGCTCTCTCTCTCTCTCTCTCTCTCTCTCTCTCTCTCTCTCTCTCTCTCTCTCTCTACGAATTGCTTACTCGAATATCGAAATCCATATGAAAAGACACTCGCTGAGCCCACATTGTGTCTATTTTGTTTTTCATTTCTATAAAAGACGGGACTCGGAAAGCCTGTCATTGTCGAGGGGCTTTTATTTCTACACTAGTGAAACGTCACAGCTGACAATAAAAAAAAAGAAAAAAATTAGAAAGAAAAGTAGGTAAGGTAAAAACCTTACAGCCAGAAGATCGTGAATAACCCCTTGGATGACTAAACTTTTAATGAAACCTGTATCCCCGGCAATCACAGAAGTATTTAACAAAATTACTAAGCTGCATTGCACTAGCTTGCTTATGGCCTTTGCTGCCTCTGCTTCTCCTCTCGCGCATATAAATCCAAAGAGTTGCAATAACGAAAAGTAAGATAAAAAATAAGCGAAGAGAGAGGGGGGAGGAACTGTTTCCCGCAGGGAAAGTTACAGGAGAAACGAGAAAATCTAGAAAAGTTGAAAGCCCCAGGCCCGCGTGCTCTTTTTTACAGATAATAAGGCATAATTGTATTCATAAATGTACAGCACCGCGGCGGCGGCGGCAGGGGGTAAGAGGGAGCCGAAGCGCCTCGGCATCGGATAAAGTTTGCCGAGAAATAACGCCTGAATTCGATCGGGTGCGCAAGCACCACACGGAGTAGTAATAGCAGTAGTAGTAGTTGAGGCAGCACGAAAGGAATCGCGAGTTGCGGCCAAGCTAGGCAGCAGTTGCAGGAAGCTTTTGCAAAGGCGGCGAAATATAGGGTAGCACTAGTGCTACGGTCCGGCCGGCGCTCCCCCCGAGCTTTCATTGTATCCGAAAGCTCATTATGCATTCGAGCGTATTTACATAACGGCTATTAGCATGCCGGCCGCCGAGCCAGCTCGCTATAACCCCTCCCTCCCGCGTGCCACCTATAGCGTACGAATAATTGCCGTGCGACACTAACAAATGACCGAAACTTCATCTAATTACCGCCACCCCCCTGCCTTTCGCCCTACACCCTGCCCCAGCTCTCGACGCCAAGCGTGCGACTAGCGCGCGCTTATTGACGCGTCCATTGAAACGCAAACGTCAATTTCCCGCGCGAGGAGTCCGCGCGCCCCAGTGGAGCTGGCCGTGCTATTTGCGCCTCGCCTGCGTGCGTATCTCCGGCGCTGCGCTTCCTCCTCCGCCCCTCCCCCTCGCCGTTTTCGCCAGCTCCGCACTCGTGTTATCCGGAAAGCCGCTCACTCTCTCTCTCTGTGATCGGACTCGATGCTTCCTGCTTGCAGCTTGCGCGCCTCATGAGCTCGCAATTCTTCGGATTATTTGTTCGATTATTGCCTACCAGCTTCCCCTCCTCAACACTCAACTGCTCTCTGGAACTATAACCGGCTGTTCGCATCGGATTCAGCTTCTCTCTCTCTCTCTCTCTCTCTCTCTCTCTCTCTCTCTCTCCTCGAAACTGATTCAACGATTGCGATGTGTGTATTGTTAAAATTGCACGGCAGCGAAATTCGAAAATCGCTCGAGAACTGGTTGTAAACTATTTTATTGACGGACGCGATATATTGTATAGAAATATAAAACGTTTCAGACATAGAAAAAAAAGAAAAATAAGCGAAAAATAAAAAGCCCGGCAAACGAATTGTTGCTATACGTGCCGGACAATATTGTCGGTACACGGCAAAGGGCCGGAGCGCGCGCGAGTAACATTTCAAAGATCAATTGGAGGGGAAGGCTCTCGAGGTCGAGTATTGCGTAGTAGTCACATTTCAGCGTCAGGGGGAGGGGGGAATCGGCAAAAGGCGCGTCGGCGGTCCCGGGGTGGGGCCGTATACGCCCGGTAACTCGCTCTGGAAATCCTTGGCAATAACTGTAATCGTATAGCTATGGGAGAGGCGGTGTTCCGGGAGGGGCGAGGGAGGAGAGCCGCTTAGCGGAGAAAGAGCGCCCCGGCAAAGGGAAAAGGAGGCAGAGATAGTCGGAGGGAAGAGGAGCGTCGGTGCAAACGTCTTTCGGCCTCGTTTAGCTTTACGTCTTCCAAGTGTCACGAGGCTTGCGCGTAATCTCCGCCCCCTCGCTCTGCGCCTCTACTCCTGCTACACATTCGCCGGAGTAGCAAACTCTCCCAGGCGAAATTTCCTCCGAGCCTGCACTCCAGCCTCCCTGCCGCTTCCCATCCCGTCGCAGCAGCTCTCTGTCCGCGGTGCCGATTTCCCAGTTTCCATTTTGCTCTCCGCGACTCGTCGCCGATTGGCTATTGATCTTTTTGCTACAATGCTATATACAAGCCGACTGGACTGGCCGCTTCATCTCTGCTAGCTTAATCGCCATACACCACAATCCCGGGGCAATTAGAACAAATGTTTCGCTCTCCTGGCTGTGCCGCGGCCTCACTTTCCCTCCTCGCTCCCCCTAACTCTCTTCTCTTTCCTCTTCTCCCATACACTCTACTTCCCCCCTTGAAATTCATTTCGCTAGAAACTACTAATCACAATAATTGCCAATTATGGGCTTAATGGTTATTGGATACGTATCAAAATTGATCTCGATCAAACTTTTATATATCGCTCGCTTTTATTAAAAGCCCTCGCTCTTCTTGCCTCCGCCCTCCTCTGCCACTATTACGCCTGTGCCTATGCCTGCTGCTGTTACTGGCCATTCTGCGGCCTTTTATGTCTTTCTGTTTTATTATATCATCGTCGTTTTATAAAAGCTACGCCGACTCGTAACGCATTCGATAAAATTTTGAGGTTTCTCGGCTAATTTAATTAAAATTTTAATAAATTTTCATTAACGCGCGAGTCGAGTCAAAAGAATTTTTACTCTTGCGCACTACAAGTTCCTGCTACTTCGTTTCTCTTTTTTTTCTCCCTTTATTTTCTTGTTGGTTGTTTTTTTTTTTTTTTATTTTGAAGGCTTTCTTTAGCTACTGTAAGACCGAAACAAAGTAAGCCGCGCCGTAAAGCAGAGATTAAATCCAACTTTATATTTTTTTAGATAACAAAGTTGAAAGCACTTGGAAATGCAATTTCCGGCGGAAAACTATTGGAGTTAAATATACAACATTCATGAGCGAGGGGGAGGGGGAGTACGATTTGTCAACTAAAATTTATCTTTCTTCCAAAGTCCCGAAAAATGCATTGACAGCAGCGGCGGCGTCGGCAGTAGTATAGCGTAAATTTGGTATTCATCAAAGCTTCTCATACATTTTTCAAAACTCAAACCTGCATTACTAAGGTATATATCAGGTGACATTCCCTATAAATAAACACTTGACAAATTGTCCCCCACCCCCTCCTCTCGCTGATCCATATGCACATGTATTATTTATTGTTCGATATATTTCACTAAATCTTCGACGGCGGTGCATGAAAAAGTAATGGAAAAACAAAGGCCTTTTTCATGGTACTGAAGGTGAATTGCGCTGCTAGTGCGTCGGTTAATGCCAGCTTCGCCTGTCGCTATTATTTCAACCGCGTTTTTTTTATTCTTTTTCCACTACCTCCTCTTCTTTTTAAAAGCCTAGAGCAAGAAAACAATGTTTTCACGAAGTAACTATTTTTAGTCGAGAAGAGTATTAGTCATATAGTACTTCTCAAGTGTTAGCACGGAAGAACACGCGAAACCTTTTACCACCATATTTATTCAGCAACTTATTGTTATGATACACATACTTCTGCTTTCTTTCTCTCTTTCTCATTTTTACAATTGTACAACGTACAAGTTTCTTTATTTAAGACTCGATTGTTTGGAGCACACTGTACCGTTAGGTAACGTCGCAAGACAAATTCTGCTGAGCCTCAATGGCACTCGAAGTAGCGCTCGGTCAAGTACATTACGCGTTGCTTAATAAGACGTTACTTATACGAACGGCGTATCCCGCCAAAGTTTACTTTATCACGCAATCGTCCATTTTTAATACGTAAACACGTAAAAGATATTTATAAGATCTTAAACGCCAGTCGTTGTAATAACAATGAGCGCAATAACGACGACGATAATAATAATTCGTATTGCTCTAGCATAAAAGAGGCGGTGTTAGTTAAAACGCGGCAGAACTTTGTTATCCCTTTTTTTTATTAGCGCGTGCAGTTAATTAATAAAGAAAAAGGAGAAATAAGAATTAAGGCGGCGGCGCGAATCGATAAGCGCGAGCGTTAAGGCGTGGTGGACAGCCCCCACCCCCCGGGGGGCACGCAAGAAAATAATAACCGCGACGGAAGTAAGGAGGTCGGAGAGCGAGGTTCACGACCGAGAAGAGAACGCTAACTTGCTGCTCGTTGATGGAGCCGTCGCTAAATTCCCCGGGCGCACGCAGACACGAGTAGACGTGCGAGATCGCTGTGTACTATATATCTTTCTCTCGAATTTAATTGTCCAGACACGCTGAAGGTATAAGTCTGCGGAGGAAAAATAAGAGTGGATAGGCAGTAAACCCGGGCATCCGGGAGTGTCGATACATTTTACCGGGTAAGCGGCTTCCCTCATCCTCTATATACCCTTATGCTGTTGCGAGAGAGAGAGAGAGAGAGAGAGAGAGAGAGAGAGAGAGAGAGAGAGAGAGAGAGAGGCTCTCGGCAAAGCTTTAAGCGCATAGCGTCAAGATAATATCGAGCGGGCTGCGGCCATATTTTAGCCGACTGGCTTGAATTAAAGCACTCCCCTGGATATTTTCCGCCGAGAAATCGGGCGCGCGCTGAGTAAAATAGGGGAGGAGGAGAGAAGAGCCTCCGGCCTCGCGGCCTAATGCAGCTTTTAAATCCGAAAAAAGCCCGCTGCACTCCTGACTAGCGCAACTCATTGTGCGCGAATATATAAGGGAGAGGGACCTCTCCCCCTACCCTCTCTGCCCCTGCAGCAGCATATATAGCGTGTCTCTCTCTTTCGGTGCGCCGTCGCTGCTAAAATACTGCGGAAAGTATATTCGAGCAGGCGGCATGCAACTCGGTATGCCCCCGGGGGCATTATCGCGCGGCCGCTTGCCTCAAGTCCCCCCGCCGTCTAGCCTACTGACAGAGAGCGGATATGCAAATCACGACTGCCGCCTCTCTCTACCCTTCCTCCTCCTTTTCCACCAAGCCGGCCTCTCTACTCCATCGAAACGCCGGGGAGCAGCGCGCGTCCTACATGCGCGCCCAATACGTAGGCGCGCGCGCTGGTCTCCCCGACCCTCTCCACATAGATCGGCCTGTGTGCGAGAGTTGCCGGCACTTTGCCTCGACTTCCCCCAACACAACCCACGCGTGTGCGCGAACGAGAGCTAACGAATTTTTCACCGCTAACTCGCTTAATACGCTACTGCGCCTGGCTGTAGGCCACCGGGGAAAATAGTTATCGCCCCCTCTCCTCGGGCCCTTTGTTCCTCGCTTTTTCGGCCGATCGAGCGCCTTCCTCGCCCTCCCCTCTGCGCTCTATACCGTATGTATACGTAATTCTTTAACGTTCACGAATTTTGCGTTAAACGAGGCGCCCACGCCCCTCGAAAACCGCAGGTAAGAAAATCAAATTCCCGTAGAGAGAGAGAGAGAGAGAGAGAGAGAGAGAGAGAGAGAGAGAGAGAGAGAGAGAGAGAGAGAGAGAGAGAGAGAGAGGGAGAGAGAGAGAGTAATCAGCGATAACCGAGAGAGCGTTGTAGATGCTCGGCTCTATACACCAAGCCGGATTACCAATATATTAAAGTGCTATCAAGCTGCCCCTTACGTACACACGACGAAAGCCCATTTGGTAACGGGATTTATGCTCCGGAGTGCGCGGGCGACCACAACAGGCAGGGGGGTGAGGGCAAAAAAAGGCGTGTCGCGGCCGTCATCGTCGCCTGGCTGCCAGCTCGAGAGCAAAGAAAATAACTCGTTCTTTGCCGTTATAGAGTCTGCGGCGACTAGAGGAGTCCGAGGAGGGAGTGAAAGCCCCGCTTCCGTAAGCGGGGGGGCTTTGGCCAAATTAGGCGCGAGCGAGCGACTCTCGGGGACCTTGCTTCATTGACCGCTCGCTCTCTCGCTGCCTGCCAGTGCACCGGCGCTGCGTGAATGGGCTGCGTGTGCGTCGAGAGTGCAACGGCAGCCGGCAGCAACACGTGACTCGCTCTCGTCTCGCGCGACTACTCTCCTAAGACTCGCTCTTGCGCTCACTTTTCCTCCTTTCCCTCCCACCTCAATGGGAGACACGACGACGCAGTTCACTCTCGGGCGCGAGTAAGCACACAGCACGCACTTTTCTTCTCGTCGTTATGGGCTTCTTGTCCCCTTTCCCTTCTTGACACTCGTGTCTACATTCCTTATGCTCTTATACACGCAACCCTCTTGTCTCTCTCTCTCTCTCTCTCTTGGTTCTCCGCACTTTTGGCCACTTGGCCCTTCGTTCCCGAAAACACAGCCAACGCTAGATTGACATTTGTCAAACGCTTTTCCGTACGCTTCCTCTCCATCTTTATACTGCTTGTTAAACTCGCGATGATTCGCAGTAAAAATGGCGATGGAAACGAGACAATGGGGGGCCTAAATGAAAAAAAGACCTAGTAGACTTAACCAGACGTGCGCGCGCCATACCGGCGAAGGAGGTTGAGATAGGCGAAGGAGTCTCGCAATTGCCCGCTGAGGCCGCATTACGCTGGTCGGGCAATTGCGAGACAGAGCCGCGCCCGGCTTGTTGCCGGTATGGCCCTCGGGCTCTCTTTCTTCTCTATACGGAGAAGGAGCTCTCTCGAACGATTTCTGGGGAATCGCTCGACAATGACGCGCGTCAGAGAGTAGGCCCCCTTTGACGCTGCTAGAGCTGCTGCTGCTGCCGGCGATGAGAAAGTTCGAGGGACACACCGTGGACTAAGACGTCTGTGTGTTCTCTCTCTTGCGCTTTCTCTCTCTCTCTCTCTCTCTCTCTCTCTCTCTCTCTCTCTCTCTCTCTCTCGCTCGCGTCCTCCTACGTACAGTCCGTTTGCGCAACTTGTCTTGTTTGGCCAGTCAGGCAAGCGCATTACTGCTAATCTGCCTAACTTCCGCCCGAGGCCTCTAACTATTGGCATTTGCGCGCCGGCAGGGCCTCAGATAGCGGCCATTACAGCCCGCCTACTCTGCAAGCGCGCCGGGGCAGAGACCGAGCGAGCGAAGCAGCCGGCATCTCCGAACAGACTCAAATTATATCCTAGAGCCAAGCTGCCTACGAGCAGACGAGCCCCGTCGTTGCGCAAAGCCCATTTCTCATTTGGCACCCTCGCCTCCCCTTACACTCCCGGCTTGCCCCTCTCTCTCGCTCTATCTTGTACCTGATGACGAGGATGCGCTCTCGCTGGCTAACTGTCTTATTAACGAAAAATCGTCGCTCGCGCGCCTAATGAACGCCATCCCCCTTCCCCGTCGCCCCCGAGAGACAAGTTAATAAAGTGACGCCGGGATAAAAATACAATTGCTCATCCCGGACACCAGGACTAATTATTGCACTTCGTTTGGCTGCTGTTCGTGCAGCTCCTCATTAAAATCATCGTTATATCGACTCTTCTCACGGCATTATTTACCGGGCCGGCGTTTGTTTTCGTCCCCCTTTTCGCCACCCTCCCCAGTTATCGATACCGATACCCGAATACATATATAAATACCGTTGAATCGATAATATTTATAATTTTTTTATTTCGTATTTTACATTGCTGCGTGTATATACATCAATAGACATTTGGCTATTGTCTTTTAAAGTCTGTGGATCGGAAAATTGTTTTAATTACTTATTTCAATTGGAAACAATCGAAACTATTTGAATAATTTTTAAATCGAGCGGGCAAATCATTATTAAAATTATTATGAAATACCGTTCTTTTATTTCTAATTGAAAATCGAAAGAATAACAATGGCCAATCAATCGATCGCCCGTCGACAGGGCTAAATTCAACGAACTCTCCTCCCCAACAGCCCATTCCATTTTCTATTATTTTTCGTCAAAGCAATCATCACTCGCTTGATAATAAGTAAATATTCGTTCTATCGCGTTTCGATAATTTTCGCTTTATTGATTATATCCTTGTCGATGGTTGAAGGTGGAGGAGGAGGATGGGCTAGTATTACAAACGTTGAAAAGTCCCGCTGGAAATGAATGATCAACGATAAAGATAAAGCCGAGCCAGCGAAACTGATAACGGTCTCGCCGAGGAGGAGTTTGCCGAGTAGAGATGAATAGGTTGAGCGTGAGGAGGGGGGGGGAGGAGGAGGAGAGAAGAGAGCCGGCTAAGGAAGAGCCGGCGCGCAGAAATAACAACGGCCAGTCAATTAGGATGTAATCGAGAAGAGAAGTTGAGTGTTTCCGTTTCTCCGCGAGCACATTTCTCTTTTCGTGAACTCTGGCATGCCGGAGTAGCAGCCGAAGCGGCAGCGAGTACATACACACACACACACACACACACACACACACACACACCTACACCGCCGCCGTCGATACGGCCCCGAGATAGCTCTCCTGCTCCTCCGATAAAATTGCCCCGCGCTAAATTGCTAATAAATAACTAGATTCCGCCTGAGCTGCCCTCCCCCCTTGCTCCTACCGACCTAATTATTCCGCGCAATTATTCAAGCAAAAATATTGCCGTACCTCCTCCGGCTTCTGCTGCGCTCTACAACTCTCGCTCTCTCTCTCTCTCTCTCTCTCTCTCTCTCTCTCTCTCTCTCTCTCTCTCTCTATTATGAGTTTGCCCATAAGCATCGACACGCTATTTCTCTCGTCAAGCAACATTACTCTCAACTGTCTTTTTCTTTTTTGTTCCAGGTGAGTTTCTCTCTCAACGGAGCCTCTATACCGCACCAAGCACACACTCGCCTCTGCCTCGTGAAAAGTACGTACGATAACACGCGGAGGCCCGCACACGTATACATAAGTCGTGCTACTCCCGGCCCATAAATACCTGGGCGTCCGCAACAATAGTCGCGCGTTAACAAAAGTCACAGACGAGAGAAAGGAAAAGAGAGGTAAGACAAGGGAGGGGGCGAGGTGAGGGGAGACCGAGGAGAACCGACCGGATCTGGCGATATCTCGGGCTATCGCCAGAGTAGCCCTGAGGCCGGCGGCGGCGACGAGATCGGTTAGAGCTCTAGCGTGCGCGGAGGAGGCGGAGGGGCGTGGTGCAAGCACACACCGGGCCTTCGCTGCTCGAAGTTATGCACTTGACGCACGATAGCGTTTTCTTTCCTTCTTCCCGACCGTAAAGCACACGCGACGCGTGTTTTCCTGGCCAGGCGGTGAGACGCCGTAAATCTGGGGGCCGGCCAGGGCCGCGTCCGAATTTACAAATTATGCCAGCCAGAGAGAGAGAGAGAGAGAGAGAAGCGAAATTGCCGCGTGCGCGCGCGTGCCCAAGCTGGCCGTAATTCTCGCTGGCCGCGGGCTTCCCCCACCTCCTTCTGCGCTCTATACTCGTATACGCTGGAATCAGATTAGCCGCAAATTGCTCCCGGCCCCGCGCGCGCGCGTTCCTCCCCCGGAGCCCGGGCCATAGGATATGCCGAAGCAGCCGGTCCCCGCTTATACACACCTCGCTCTCTCTCTCGCAATTTCGGCTAGCCGGCAGAAGACATTAGTGTCGACGAGGTGTCGACGTTCCTGCCCTCCCCCCTTTACACCTCCTCCCCCTAGCCATGATTTGGCCCGTGGGTCCCCAACCGAGCTCGTGTCCTCCCCGGCACACAGGCATGTATGCATGTGGATGCGAGTCACGCCCGGGAGGCAGCTTGCACTACTGCCTTACAACTCCAGAGAGCACATCGCTCGAGTAAATGTGCGAGATCGAGAATGCATTTGTAAGAGAAGCGTCGACCTCGGGCTGGCGGGTGAGTCGTTCTCCAAGGCTGGCACACGCGCTAAAGCTCGTCGCGTAGCGCTCAAATTTATCGAGGCAATTTCTCCTTTGGTGCGCGGGAGGTAAAAGAGGAAGAAAAAGACGCAGTGAAAGAGGAGGGATAGAGCGAACTGGCGTGCAAGAAGCCTGCCGGCGTAGGGTAATGGGAGGAATCGGTCCGCGGCTCGTTTAAAGCCACTTTGCAACGTCAGCGTCGTCAGCAATTTTTCCTCCTTCTTGTGTACTTCCTACAGCCGCCGCCGCCACTGCCGCCGCGCCTCGTCGATGCAGCCCTCTTTCCCATTCCCCCCCCCCTCTCCCACCTATATATGAGCGAGATTAATCGGTTCGTCCTCCACCTCTGGCTATCCACTTCCTTTTTCTTCTCCTATAGTTGTTGTCCCAGCCGTCGTCGTCGTCGTCGTCGTCGTTCGCGTTTAACGGGGCAAAAAACTGCCTCTACTCTAAAAGTCAGACGCGCCACACACACAGACCAGGGAGAAGTTGTAAAATTTTTACACCTATACCCCGGCATGACTCGTTACTTTCGAGCTATTCTTAATCGATCGAATCTCTCTTTCTACTCCAATTTTCTCGGACACCGGTGTCTGCCTCTCATCTACCGCACCGCTATCTCGCTCGATTGTTAATTCAAGCTGGTTTAATAATAGTAACAACGGAGTCTGATAAATTCGAAAAGTGTACACGTGCATGTGTGTTGGGAGCGGAAGGTAAGGGGCGGGCTTGGCAATTTTATGTAAGATATATTTTAAAGAGCGATAGACAACAATCAGCCAACGAGCACTCTCTGCGGCCCTCTACTCAGAGCCTATGTATGTATGTATATATATATATATATATATACACACACAGCAGTGCTGTGAGGTAAGCGAGAGGAGGCGGGCAAAGGAGAGGAAGCGGCCTGTCGGCTGGAAATCTGTGCCGCGCGATAGCGATTACAAGTTTTTAGAGCTCTATGAGAGTCCGTTAAGAGTTCGAGGAGGGGGACGTTCAGAGCCCCGTACAAGTCGAAAGAGAGAAGCGGAGAAGGAGGCGAAGAGAGAAGAGAAGAGTAGAGAGCTTTACGTGTGGCGCTTAGCGTGCGGACGGTTAGAGGCTGGTTCCTCGCGCGAGAGGAACGCGCTAGGATTCGTCCCTCTCTCTCTTTCTTTCTTTCTTTCTCGCTCTCCGTTGCAGCAGCTGCTGTTCCTCCTTCCTCGTCCGCCGCAAACCAGCGCTCGTACATCAAGCTCAGCGATGCGAACCTTAACCTCACCTTAGCCCGGGCGCTTACAAGTGTACGCGCCCGGGGCTGGGAGGGGGGAGGTGGTACCGTAGAGAGGAGAGCAAGCGAGGCGTGTGCAGAGAGAGAGAGAGAGAGAGAGAGAGAGAGACGCCGAGGGAAAAGAAACTACGCCCGACACCAGCTCGCCGAGTCGTGCCCCACAGACAGAGAGTGAGACGGGGGGAGATGGAGAACGTTGGGGATGAGAGCAAGGAAGAGAGAGAGAGCCTGGCTTGCCGAAGAGCAAGCAGCAAAAGAAGGAGGAGGAGGATAGAACGCCGAAGGCGAAGGGGCTCGGGTCACGGAGCAGAAATAAAATTCTGCATGCCTCGCGCGCGCGCCCAGCTCTCCAACGGACGGGGAGCATCGAGAGAGCGAGAGAGAGAGGGCAGCATCCCGGCCGGCCGCACGGGAATGGAGGCCCGAGGCCGTCGCCGCGGCGAGACCGGGGGGATAGCCGCCTCGTTATTATTCGCGCGGAAATGGTACTTTCCTCTTTCTCCGCCGAGCCACGCGTACGTGTAGTAAGAGAGAGCGTGTGTTTCTTTGAATCTTCCATTTGCTATAAATTCAATATCCTCCCATCCCCCCCCGGGCCCACGGTGGCGGGCCGAATAAATATTCTAATGGCTCTGGGGCTTATCAGCCGTAGCCGTCTGCCGGCATTTGCCGGGATTCCCCCGTGCCTGCTTGCTCCTCCTCGTTGCAGTCTGCTGCGCGGCCCAAGTAGCAACGCAGCAGCACCAGATCGCTACCGGAATATATACGTCGGGAGAAAGAGAGAGATACTCGTTCCAAGCGCGCGTTCGGCTTCTTTCCTCCCTCCCCCCCCCCCCAAGCCTGCCTAGCAGAGCCCGCGTCTCCTTTATGCGCCCCGACATCGGCACGAAACTACGTCCTTAAAGATCCGATATAGAGCCGCAGCTGGGAAGGCAAGCATCTCGTATACGAGCTCGTCCCCTCCCGCGCGCACCTGCTTCTTCCAGCCCGAGTCGAACAAATAAAAGCGCGCATTAAAGCGTAATGACCGGAGTACGAGACTCTTTCGCGAGTGTGCGACGGCTCGTGGAAAATGGCTGTGCGCTATGCCGCTGCTGTATAAGATACGCGCTCCTCTCCCCCTTTTTCGGACGCTTTCCGCTCGGTACCGAGCAATTTTGCGACTCGCCTCGCTCAGCCTGGAAGTTTGTCGGCCGACAGACGGCTGCAGTCGAGGAGAGAAGACGCACGGGAGGAAGGCGATAGGGAAGAGGAGCAGAGGCTCTTGGCGAAGCCCCGGCCCAGAACCGCGGCGAGTCGCGGTGGAGAACAATGCGGCTGCTCTGCCATCCTGCCAGATGGATTTTCCGGTGGGACGTAAGCGGACCCCTCGACCCAGCGCACCGGAGCGCGCGCGCGCGTCCGGGGAATTTCCCGCGCGAACGTAAAAGGAGCTTGCAGCAGTACAGAGAGAGAGAGAGAGAGAGAGAGAGACGCCGGTGAACGAGGGAGCGGAGAGAGGTAGGTCAAGCGGCGCTTTGCCGACTTTTTGCGAGGCTCTCGATTGAGAGCTGGCCGCGCTGGAGAACAGCGTCCGAGAGGTAATCGATGGGGCCGCGACGAGGGTCCGAGAAAAAAGGCCGGCGGGCCTATAGACGATGTATACGTGCGCGGCTCAGCCCCTTTCTCCGGCGGAGAGTCTCTAGGTGGGCGCAGGGTCGTACGAACGAGCGGCTGCTCCCGGCAATGGCCCTGCGATCGATTCGCCCAATGATAAGGGCGAAATTGGATTCGAGCGCGACAGCGCTGGCGACGAGGTGCGGAGGACGAAGGTCCTTTGGGAGGTTGGAGGCTACGAACGAGCTACTGGCCCGCCGTGAAAGCACGCCCATATGAGATATTGCGAGAGCTTGCGGCTGACGAGTGCTGGGCTACGAGCCGTGTATGCTATAGCTGACTTTTCTCACCTCCGCTGTTCTCTATATACCTCACTTACAACAGCTGCGCCTGATACCCCTTCTAATTTCTCTCTCTTTCGGAAACTTCAAATAGAATTTTGCCGGGCTCGCGTGTAGCCGTCGGCTTTGCCTTAGGCTTTTTCCCTAGGCTACGCGACTTTGTACGACTTTGCGCGAACTGCCTGGCGCGCCCTTACGAGATTTTGCATATTTAAACGGCTTGAGAAAATGTAGGGAGCTCTGAGAAGTCGAGAAAGGGACTGGATCATCCGAGGGTAGATAATGTTCGCTGGTGTGTCCGTAGTGCTTGCAAAAGAGCAAAGATGAACGCCTCGCGGATTAGCCTGTGTGGCGGCGGCTGCAGAGAGCGGCGCGCTCCCGAGTTATCCCGCGCCGACAGTTACGGGCGCTAAAGTATGAGGAGCAGCCCGTGATGGCAGCCCGACGAGAGAGCTGCAGCACAACGCGGGCGCGGCTCTCTGCAGCGAGAGCTTGGCGCGCGCGTCTCGGCGAAAGTTATTCATCGCACGCTCCCGTAGGCCGGGAAAGCCGGGCTCCCTGCCGTCAAGCTCGTCCGAGCCGCCGCTGCTGCTGCAGCTTGCCGACGCTGGATGGGCGGCGTTTAATTGAAATTTAAAGGCATCTCCCCCCCCCCTCCCTATCCACCTCCTTTCAGAGTCCCTCTCTCTCTCTCTCTCTCTCTCTCTCTCTCTCTCTCTCTCTCACTGGCGTTTCAGCGAGCTTTCCTCTTCCCTTCCTCCGTCATATGTCCTTCTCAACGACAGCAGCGAGGGGCTCTTTCTTCCCGTGGCCTGAATTGGCCCTCTCTCGAGTATATAGACACTGGCGTCTATAGTCGGCGGATTAGCGAGAGCAGTCGGCTCTCTCTCGTCGCGGCGATGAGCAATTAGCGGGAGTGGAGAGAAGCGAACGCCACCAAATTCGCCCGTCGTCATTCAATTTTGTCCCCCCATCCCCCTCGCGACGGACTTCTTCTTCTTCTTCTGCTCGCTGCCACTTCTCCTTCTTCTTCTGCTCGCTGCCACTTCTCCTTCTTCTTCTGCTCATCCTTCACCGTCTCGGCTCGTCTCTCGTTCTCTCCACACGCCCACCTCTGGGCTCATCCTTTCAGCGGCTTTTCTCGCCTAATTTAATTTGCTCGCCGCCGTCAACATTAGCGCCGCGAGAGACCGCACCGAAGAAAGCCCCGAGAGAGAGAGAGAGAGAGCGAGCCTCTCTCAATGGCGTAAAAGAGAAAGAAAAAATAATAATAGAGGAAAAAAAAAACGAAAAAGAAGAAGCCGGATCGGGCATCAAAGTCCGCTGCAAACTTCTACACAACATCGGTAACCGCGCGACAGTCGTTTCTTCAGGCGCGATTTTCCCGAATATCATGGCCTTTACGTACCGTCGAAAAAGTTTGATACCCGACGAGGTTAAGTTTGAAAAATCGAGGCATGACGAGCTACGGGGGTAGAGAGCGTAGAAGTACGCGAAGCGAAATCTCGAGCCGCAAATTACTCGGCGAGTATATAGTACACGGTGTGTGTTGTTGTAGGGCCGATAGCAGTACGTAGATCTCGAGCGAACCTGGTGTACCTGGCGGAGAGATCGAACCAGCGCGCGCGCGCGTACATGAACCTGCACATAAATCGAATAGCTCGAGTGTTTGTATTACGGAAGTTAGAGAAATTACGTGGAGCAGGCAAGATGGCGGGGGGTAAGGGGGGGGGCTTGGAGAAGTCGGGCTCCCGCTATGAATTTCCTCGGAGAATCATTAAAGTACAGCGAGCGAGCGAGAGAGAGAGAGAGAGAGAGAGAGAGAGAGAGTGAGAGAGAGAGAGAGGCACTGTTAGCCGCTAGTCACGCGAGCACCAGCTCCGCACGGAAGGAAGAATTTGCGGAACGAGGAACGCGGCTTACTATAGCCGAGAGAGAGAGAGAGGGTGCTCGAAAAAGCCGGGCATGCTCTGAAATTCTCGAAAAACCAAAGGTGTACCAGCACCGGAGGAGACGCTCTGCTGCTGCCTTTATATCTCGTGTCCGGCTAAAAAGCAGCGGCGTTACGGGGGGGAATGGGGGGGGGGAGGGAGACCGCACGCGTGAGAGCATAAAAAGCAGGCGGGAGACTAATTGCAATTAATATCGGTTTCGCGGCTCGAATAAAATGCGCGACGAAGCTAATTGTTCTTTTTTTATACCTACTTTCCAACAATCCAGTCTTCCCCTATCCCGCACTCCTTTCTTCTCTCTCTACCTCGTCCCAAATTGTTTTTCAGTGTTTTCGCTGGACTTATTACTCTCTTTCTCTCTCTCGGGCGTGCCGAGGCTACGGGGCATCGGCATAACGTGATTTAGCTGTTTCGGACGATAAATGCTCGGTGGCGGAGGGGCTTAATACCCATTTGTGCGCTACTGTTGAAAAAAAAAAAAAAACAAAAAAAACATAACGACTCCACGCGCGCGCGCTTGGAATAATGATAAAGTTGCGCATCTCTCTCTTCCCCCGATATATATAATATGTCGAATAAAGCGAATTTCCAAATAATACGTGAATACCTGTTATCCGGCAAACAAAGTGTAGGGGGGCTTAACAATTTTTAACAAATGTTATCCGCTTTTTTGACTGAATAATAATAATATATTCCTTGTTTGTGCACATTAAAAATAAATAATCGCATTAACAGATAATCAGGCTAGTTCTCTCCGCTTTCGACATTATTGACTATATACATTCGGAATATATATTGCGAATCGGTTAGCCTCTCCTACGAAACATTTAATAAACTCTCTCGGCGAGTTTGATATATATAAATAAATTATTGGTTTTTTTGTGTCAAACTGTGCCATATCGTTGGTTAGATAGAATCTGATAGCCCTTTATCCCCCGTAAAAAAAAAAATACGGTCAAATCCCCAAAGAGCCTACCAGCGATGTTAAAGCGAACGTTTACGAAGAAGAAGGAAAAAAAGAGCGAGAAAAAGGAAAATTACAAAGGAGAGGTTGTTCTAAAAGATTGGCGTAGCAGGGTCTGAAATAATTATCTCGAGTCTCTTAGAGGCGGCCATAGGAGGAAGCAGGTGCGAAAAAAAATGCTAGAATATGCAGCCAGCTGAGTCCTAGAGAAAGAGAGAGAGGCATTCTGCCTTCCTGAAGTTTTTAGCAAGGCTTATCGAGTCCCAAGAGATGCTGCATCATCCGCGGAGAGCAGCCGTGCGCGCGAGCTTTGCGTAACTCCCCACCTCCTCCTTCTCTATACCACCTCCCCCACCTCATCATCCGCCTAGTTCTTTTCCCCGCCGAGGCCTCTGCTGGATTTTGCGTCGGTTTATTTTTTTTCTTTCCCCTTCTTTTTTTTTATCTTCGCGTCGCTATTACGGGCTTTCTCTTTTTATCAGCGTCGCATCAACAATAGGCCCCATTTTGAAAATTTTATCGTCCCGTTGACACTAACGTATCGTTCGAGATCGCCGCCTTTATTTTTTTTTCTTCCTCGCAGTCTGTCGTACACACACACACACACACACACACACACACACAGCTGAGCTGAAAAGTAAGTATCTCAAGTGAGCGCAGAGCCTCTCTTTTCAGCCGATACTCTTTTTACTCTAAATACATCTTTATTCATCATCTGCAGTAGGCGTGCAGCAACAGGAGCATCAGAGCAGCAACAGCAGCAGCTCGACTTTGATATTTATTTTTTTTTTCCTCTTCTTCTCATTCCAATTCCTCCGTTCTTTTTTCTTTCAACGCGAGCCCAGGTATTTCACAAAACTAACATGTTACGAAACAATTGGCCATTCATGAAAAGCAACTGGGTATGAGCAGTGTGCGGGCGAGCGCGCGGGGGGAGGGCAACTAAAAAGATATAGGCGGCTAGGCTGGATGGAAAGAGCAAAGATGGGGCGGGAGAGGAAACGCGAGAGCGCATGTAAAGCTAATGGGATGCGAAGTCGTAAGGACGGAGTTTTTTTTTCGCTGAATGGAATATTTAACGGACGCGTAAGCGCGCTTATTTAAACGGAATTCGCTAGTCGCTAGTTTCCAAGGTTCCATTCCCGTAGAGCGCACTGCAGGCGGAAGGTGGGAGGTAGGCAGGAGAGAGAGAGAGAGAGAGAGAGAGAGAGAGAGAGAGAGAGAGAGAGAGCGAGGAGGAGGAGGTAGAGCGCGATAACGAGATCGTTAGAGCGAGGTATTGAGGGAGCGCGCGACTAGCTGTGGGTAGACTAAGCGCGCGCGCGAGCGAGCGAGGAGCAGGCTCTCGGGGCCGTGTGTACAAGTCCGTTGAACCGAGTCGGCCACCTCCTTCTCCTCCTCCCCCAGGCAGCCGCGCATATACGTGCGGCTGATGGCTAGCATATAGAGCCAGGCCGGCTCTGGCACTCTCTCGCGTATATGTACGCCGTATAGTATATATACACACACTGCTGGCCGATACGCCGAGAGGGCGAGATTTAGAAGTCGCGTGCGAGCAATGCCCTCCTCCTCTGCCCCTTCCCCCCTGCGCAAGAGAAAACCGAGCGAGTTCCTGCAGGCCTCCCCTGCTCCGAACATATACACCTCCTCGCACCGCAGCAGCTCGTTCCTCGGAGCTTCACCTTCTCGACTCGACGCTCTCGGGGCGGTCTGGGCAGCTCTGCGAACGAGGCCCAACGCGAGAAAGTCGATATATATACGTATACTCTACTCCTTCCTTCTGACCAACTTCCGCCACCTCGAGTCTTCTTGTTCTCCTTCCTCTCCCTCTTACTCCCGGCTCCGCTACTTCCGCTCGCTTTCAAGATGCTATAATAATGGCCTGACCGCGAACTACGCCAGCGCCAGGGCCGCTTTCGCAGAGAAAACTCGAGGGGGAAGCGACAAGCCTACGCGAGCCCATTCTTCTTACTCCTCAACAAAGATTCCACTCTGCAGAGCCGGGCCCTCCCCCATCCATTCCCCGACCCCTACCTTTCTCATCCTCCTCCGTCGCTTCTGTGTCTTCTGCTCCTGTTTCCCTTTCATACGCGTGTCTCTGCCTGCTCTTTTTTTCTTTCTCTCCAGCCATATGCTCATTTATCTCCTCTTGCCCTGGATGTATACCGCTATAGCGCTCCTATTATTTTCTATTCTATACGCGAAAAGCGCGGCAACTTTTTTTCCGGTGCTTGTAATTTTGTGAAATCGCGTCTATAATTGGACGACAAAATTGTGGCAGGCTGAATTCATTATATGCCCCCTCGGACTCTCGATATGTACGACGCGCTAGTAAGAATAGCGGAGAAAGCGGTCTCCATACACGTTTAATCTCGCGTCCCAGTCTCTTCCTGCGTGTGTATTGTTGAATCGGCGATAGATTGATCTAAAATTAATCCGCACGTCTCGCTCGAGTGCGAGCTCGTATGATACGCGCGTACACGCACGTGCGTGCGTACGGCAAAGCCGGGGAGTTGCTTTATGGTACATATTTTTGATAAGTAAAACCGTAATACGGAAGGCAAATGACGAGTCGTTTCGTTCTCTCTCCCTCCACGTGCGCCCAATAGCTGTCATGCAAATTGCGACCCCCTTTCCCTTAGACACACATACAGAGATGTGTAACACACTAGAAGCGCGCGGCACGTGTCTTCGGAGGGGAGAGAGACGCTGGTGTATACGTGTGTGTCCTCGAAATAGCTCTCGCGCGACTCTACTCCGGTCTCTTACTTTGAACAATTCTATCAACTGTCTTCCTAAACAATTTTGCAACTACGAACTTAATTATAAATTCAACGCGCCCGATGGAATTGAAGCGAGATGTAGCTCCTCGCTTCGATAAATGTAGACACGTGTGTGCGTGTGTGTGCTGCAATTCTGTCGTCGTCTTTCTCTATCTCCCTCGAAGTAACACCCCATTACCGGTGGATTAAGTTTGAGCGAGAGAGAGAGAGAGAGAGAGAGAGAGAGAGAGAGAGAGAGAGAGAGAGAAACAAAAGCAAAGAGATAACACAAAGGGCAATCTCTAAACAGAATTCGATCTGGCTGCTTTGTAAATCCAAGGCATTTTTGCGCTTTCGAGAGACACAGCAGAAGCACATACGCGAGAGCCGTGTAGATGTCGTCTCCCGGGAACTGCAGCTTGCAAGTGAAATGTACGAGGCAATTCACACGTAGCCCGAGGCAAGCCGAGAGAGCCCAGAGCCTCCTTGTCTTCTCTTCCCCTCCTCCCTCCACCCACTCACCCAGTCTTTCTCCAGCGACCACTAGCTGGCCGCCGCGCCTCGAGCCACGCCATCAATAACGTTTTTTTTCTTTTTTTTTAACGTTCTACATCCTTGTATCCGCGAAATAATCGGGCCAAGAGAACAGGCGGACGGGGGAAGTGGTGGTGGCCAGGGAGAGAAGAGAATGGAGCTAGCATGAGAAAGGGAGGAGGGGCCACGACCGGATGAATTCGGCCGGCTGGCCTGCAGATCGCCACCCGCATTATCTTTCCCAATTGCTCTCCCTCTCTTTCTCTCTTTCGCAAGCTCCTTTTATTCCGTCCTTTAAGGGTCGAAAACTCATCACGAGAACGTTTCCCCTTGATCTCCCCTCCCCTATTCCCGAGACCATCGCCGCAGGCCACATAGCGCCTGCAGCTCCCTCGAGTCGGGGAGAGACCCGAAAATGTTTCTTTGCCGCAGAACGTCCGGTACAGCGTTTCTGGATATATATGTATGTGACGGTTATCGCGCTTCCACGAACCTTTTCATCCTTCGCTCGCTCTCTCGCGCATAAATGCTTCAATATTCTCATTAATTCTAGTCGCACCTCCATTATGTTCGTCCAATTAAAAAAAGGAAGAGGGGACAAGGGAGACAAAGCAAAAAGCATACAGAGGCACAAAGTACGAGCTTAAACGAAGATTGGATTTTTTGTTTTGTTTTTCATCGTCGCTATATGACTCGTCGACAATCTAGAGAGCCCGGCTTTATTATTAATCGATATATGCACAAACAAATATTTACTCGTCCCAGTGAATTAAGCTTTCAATGAAAATTATACTCGCTCGCGTACTGCCAATTACGTGGCTGTCGCGATTGGTATACAGCTGGGGAGGAGGGAGAGGGCATTAACGGCAATTATTTCTATCGTAATTAATGTAGTAGGTTACAGCCAGTAGAACAGATTATTTATCCGCTTGTTTGATTTAATATATCGTAAAATTCGCGAGAGCGAGGTGGACACGCCGGGAGGAGGGAAAAGAGGGATTGGGAGGGGGTGAGCCGCCCTGGCGTACGTAGCGTACACAAGCGCGCGCGTGCGACCAAGCAAATGTCATTACGCCCGCTATTTTTTCCCGGCTTTTATAAAGAGTCGTGGCCGCATCATTTCGCCGAGTTTCCGCGAGGGTGCAGGGCTGGCTGCGCGCGCGCGCGCGCGAGAGAGAGAGAGAGAGAGAGAGAGAGAGAGAGAGAGAGAGAACGAAACCGCGCGCGGACTCGCGCCCGCAGCGCAATAAATCAATTATTTTACGACAACGATTCTCCATTTGCAGAGAAACGGGGGGAGGGAGAAGAGGAGGACTGTGGGCAGGCCGATATCCGGCCGCGCGTTTGCCGCTCGATGCAAGAGAGAAAGAGAGACAGAGTTGGATACCGACACGTCGATCGGCAGCAAAGGGGGGCACACGCGCGAGAATCTACCAGAGCCCGCGTATACCCAAGTCGCGAGTTGGGAGCTTCTCTCTTCGCTTCTAAACACTTGGCGAGTATGTGTGCTCTATCTTGGGCCCCCGGAGGGGCGCGCGCGCGTTAACGCGTACATGCGCGTAGAAAAGCAGAGCCGCCTGCGCCTCTACAGAATCGCGATAGTAGCGTGCTCTTGTGAAATTGAATGCCGCCTTGGCTGGAACGCGCGTAGAGAAAGAGAGACCATACGCGTAACGTCGGGAGCTGTAAAAATGCCGAGAGTGTCGTCGTCGCCGCCGTCGTCATTCTCGGAGCTTATCTCTCTTCCGTGACTGGGGCGCTCTCGGGAGATAGAGGAGAGGATGAGAAAAAAAATGCCGATGCCCGATAAGGTGGCACATAGAGCAGAGGCGCGCGCGCGCGGGCACGTGTGCGCACGTGGGGGACTCCGCGCCGAGAATAGATAAATTTATGAGGGACGCGAAGCCTAGAGTTTCGGCCCGCCGGTAGATAGGGGCTCTCCCCGACGCGCGTACAAGTAGTTTGACGAGTTGTAGGCGCGTAGGAGAGGGAGAGAGAAAGAGGGCAGCGGGTAACCGGCTGCGGGGCACGACAGCGCCAGCAGCGGGGCCGCTTTTATTAAATCCTCCGGAATCGGTCCGGCGAACAACGACCGAACTTATGCCTCTTCCCCCCTCTGTACCATGTCCGTTACGAGCTTCTGCTGCTGCTGCTGCTGCTTCTGCTGTGCATATATAGCGTGTTTCGAAATGTGCGTTGTAAAAGCCCGCGCGACGACTCTGGGCTTTATACACAGCGGCTGGCTTGGCCCTTGAGCTCGAGCAAACTTTCCGTCTATACTCTCTCTCTCCCTCAAGTTCCGTGACGAACGCCGTGGAATTTTCCGTAGCTGTTCATTGCCGACGAGACTTGGGGGGCCAACTTCGCCGACCGTTAATTTTAAAACTCGCCCGAGAGAAAGAGAGAGAGAGAGAGGCATTGATCGCGCGAAACGACTCCCTCGTCAACGGCAGCCGCCGACGCGGCCAACGTAGTCGCGAGAGGCTCAATCTCGCTTGGCTGGTTATGCAAAAGCCCAGTGAAATTGATGGCTCTCCCACCTCCTCCTCCTCCTCCTCCTCCTTTTCTTTGCTTATTCTTGCTCCAACTTTATTTTTATGTCTTGCTTCTCGAGCAACTTTCTTCTGCCAAATATTTTCATTTACATCGCTTACACTACGGCTATACTCGAAGCACCGCGGATCTGTTGTGTACAAAGGACTGGGGACATTGTAAAGGGCCCGTTTGGAAACAAAGCTCTGTTTTCCAGCTGGAAACGTCGCACTTCCGAGATGTTGAAAGCTGATTAAGTCGGACGCGCCTCGCGCTTAACCGACGCTTAAGCTCTCGATATTTTCGTTGTAGATATCAAGATAGAAACTCGTCGGAGTTTCAAGAGTATTTCCATGCAGGCTCGTTTCTTTTTTCTTCCTCCACCTCGAAAGTCGACACAGCTGACGCTTTTATTAACTCAGGCCGGCGCGACTTGTGTGCGTGTATAGGCGCGCGCACGTGTGTGCGCAGACTAAACGCTCAATTTTGGAGGAAAGCGGAAAGCACGAAAACGCCGGGAGCTACGATAAATTCAGTCTCGAAATTTGTAATACACCAGTCGTCGGCGGGAGCTTAATTGCCTTGCCACTGGCTGCGACGCCTTTCCGCATGCGGCACCGACGAGAGCTCGTAATCCGATGTTTTCCAAGAGGAGCGGCAGGAGGGTGTAGGAAGAAAGAAGCGCATCGGTCGCACATAGCGCCGGCCGCGGGACATTTTAAAATAGTCCCTCGAGAGCTAGGGAAAACAAGACCATTAACACGACGTTTACATATCGGGCATTCCACGAGCCTTGACAGCCGGCTCTCCTCGCCGGCGCGTACCCCTTCACCGTAAGCCCCTAAGCCAGCTCTTCATCGTTGTCGAGCGCTTATAAAAATAACGATACAGCTCACGCCGCACGCACAGCAGCAGAGCCTCTGATGTGTGTGTGTGTGTGTGTGTGTGCGCGTGACTACGCGCTTTTTTCTCCCTGGCTGTGCGGAGCATCCCTCGTTCGCCGCGAGCGCATTACGCCTGGATTTACGCGCGCAGGCGTAAGCCATCACACGCGCGTGCATGTGCGGGGAAAACTCTCTGCGGATGCAGCAGCAGCCGGGAAAGTGAAAGCCCGAGAGGTGAGGCTCATTGCGAATGCGCAGCGCGGATAATTGCGATCGTAAAAATTGCCGGCGCGTTCCTCACTCCCACAGGCTGTAGCCACCCTCCCCCCCCCCCTCCCCACGCAAGCTGCTGTATCGAGATCCGTAAATCGTCGGAATCCACTTTTAAAAATCCCACGCGAATAAAAGAATCCCGTGCTCTCTCGCTCGCTCGCTTGGCCTTCGGGGTTGGATGGCAGAGGAAAGGAGGAGGGAGGAACGAACAATGCGTGCCCGAGGATTTTATCGGGCCGTAAAGTGCAAAAATAAAATCGCCGATTTACATTTGCTTTTAGAGAATAATCAAGCCAATATTCGCGCGCGTATAAATGTCGCCGAGATATTGAAATGCTGCGAGTGATTTATTGCTAAATTCTTTTCTCTTCCTCCTTCTGTTCGTTCTTTTTTCCTCTCTTTTTTTTACCATCTTTCTCTCTCTTTTTTAGTTTTTATTCCCATCAAATTACGACGAAAGTGGAGGCTTAAGTTGATTTGCTTTAAATGCTGAATTTATTGAAGTTCGAGAGAACGAATATAAAAAAATGAACGAATCTAAGAACGAAAAGTAGGATGAGGAGAGACGGAGATAAAGAAGGCGCGGTATTATTCAATTTTGCAAGGAGATTATGTCTTAGGAAAGCGATTAAAGGATAATCAGTTATGAAATTCTGCGAGCTCTTTGAATCGATGATTGGATACGTCAGGCGTTCGAAAGAGAGTGAGAGAGAGCGACAGAGAAAAAGACGCTGCCGCTACGCCGAGCAGTAAAATGAAACAGATGAAGAGTAATATAAGTAAGGAGAGGAAAAAGTCAGAAACCAGCTCTCTCGTTCTCTCTCGGCCAATGAGAATCGTCCAGTGCTCGGCTTACAATTCAACCGTTACTTATTAGTTTTTTAGTCGATCGATATTATACGCCTATTACTTTATAACTGAAGGAAATATCACTGTTTCAGAGGACACTTTTTTTTTCTTCTTCGTATTAATTAACGACAAAGTTTTAATGAGTTCGGCATTAATCAATTACTTACTAATGTCGACGACACAAATTTGCGCGGAAGCAAAACTGTTTTAATGCTATTTAGAATGTGATGTGCGTTTAAACAGTGCACAATAACAATAACAACAACAACAATGATTCGGAATAAATTAATCACGTTTGCAGTCGCATAATGCTCGTATAAAGAGACATAATACCATTTAATTATGCTCTCTCGGAGAGCTGCAATCTAAATCAAAATTTTGTTGTATAATTTAGCAGTGCATTATTTTGATAATGACTCGAGAAAAGCATTGATCAATGATCATTAAACCTATAAATTAGTCAAGCATATTTACCGTAATATTTAATATTATAATAAAATAATTCGTCTTTGAAAAAGTTCCATTAAAAAAAAAAAATTGTTTAAGTCAGAATTGAAGTCGTAAAAGTCTTATTTGATTCTCCAGTATTTCTCGAGTAAAAACATTTTTCAGATTTTCTTTCAAAATGATTTTATAAAAAATGTATCTTTGAAGTTGTTAAACTTTTACGTTGCATCGTTGGCCATTTTTTCCTCGGTGTTTGAGGTAAAATATTTTCGTTTTCCCTCGCTGCAAGTGGTACTTTTTCTCAAATTCAAAATATTGTGAAAGTGCTAATTGAAAAATTATTCTCTTAAAAGCCAATTGTTGATTTTCTCCGTTTTTTTTTTATTTGAAACTAAATCGAACGCTTTAATCGATATGAAAATAGCGTAACGAAATCCATCTAAATTGATGTTAAAACGATAAATTATTATATAAGCAAAATCCAATTTCAAAGATCAATTAGGCGAGTTATTTTGCGATCGAGATTCCAATCGGTATATGAAACTGTAAAAGCAGGGCGCTTGAATAAAACACATCAGCCGAAGATAAAGCTAAAGTCCGTGCAGCTCATTAAAACATTATACAATCTTAATTAGCTGGCATCCAAGGGTATAGTAGAGTAGAAGCAGCGTCAGGAGTTAAGAGCAAGAGTAGAACGAGGTGGAAGCATCAAGGGAAAATAAGTTGGAAGAAGCCAGGGGGTGAGGGGGGGGGGCGGGGGGGGGGCTGGCTGTCGGAAGATAGAATTGGAAATGCGAGTGGCATAATAGTAACAAAAAGATTTACGTCGTCTGAATAGTAGTAGAGCGGAAAAGATGGAGGATCGCGAGCGGAATGGAGAGAGAGGAAGAGCTTGCGAGAGTGACGAAAAGCCAGAGAGGAAAGGGAGCAAGAGAGCGGCGGATGGAGGAAGGAGGATGGGGGTGGGTAGGAAGAACACAGAGCCGCCTGGTTGCGCACGCCGCGCGGCGGTGGCCCGAGCCCCGGCAGCAGCGATCTCTCGGTGGCGGCGCAGGCCGTGTCGTGGGAACAGCTGGCACGACGTATAGCATAATGTACTCGAACAAAGCCGCAGACTCCGGAGCTCCGGCAACCGCGAAACTCAACACCACGTGGAGAGCACTACCGCCTCCCCCGCTACGCTCCCTCCTCCCTCCTGCCTCTATACAACGTAGCTACCGCTGCGCTTCGCTTCCTATTTAACCTGTACTACCTCGGCTGGCTGCGTTATACCGCCAGAGTACCTGATCGCCGGGGAAAGCCGCCGCAAAAACACGATCCTCTTGCATGGCCAAACGGACGGTATTTTCGATTGCTTCCACCCCCCTTTCCTCCTCTTTCCCTTCTATCCCGTCTTCACCTTCTTGGCTCGGCTCTCCTCGACTATGTACCCTATACCGACAGCTCAGGGGCTTTACTTACGACTTGATAAATCAATGTCGTCCTCCTCGGACTCGAGCTTAGGATAACACCGTTTGTCTCGTTCATGCAACATTTACCTTCGTTACACGATCGTTACACCTGGAGCTCTGCTCGATAGATTAACGCAAATGTACATACAACTGTTGCTGTTGTCGTCGTCGGCGTTGTAGTTAAGAGCTGGGGGGTGAGAATGTCCATCTGGCTTTTACGAGTCAAGATGATAATGGCGAAGGGCCGCCGCTATTTTTCGGGCTTAATTATGAAGATTGGAGAAGAGGCGTTGCCCGCTGCATTGTTTAAGCCGGCCCCGTGCGCGCGCGTTCGTGTCTGTTATAGCTGGCTTTGAGGCCCTGGTCCACTTAGGCCGCCGGGGGGCAGGCTCTCTCCGCGCTATTATATACTATAAAGAAATGATGTATATGTCTGCGCCAAGGGTGCGGTCGAATAATAATGATTTATGCTAACGGTCCTGGCTGCTTCCCGACGCCCTCCCTCCTCTCCCCCCATTCTCTTCTCTCTTTCTCTCTTCCTGCACGCGATGCCTGAACACACCTGTTTAATATACGATTTCTATCTCACCTACGTGGTCTATGAACTTTGCAGATATTTCTCTCTCTTTCATTTTTGATTTTTTATTTATTGTTGACTCTGTAACTGCAGCCCTACTGCTGCTGAAGTTTTAATCGCACTTTGTTCACTTCAGAGACGGCTATATACCTATCTGCGTATAATTTGGCAAGTTAATTATTGCTCATTACAACTTGACCCTCCCTCCGAAACTGTAATATCCGCAACAGTCGGGTATTCAATCATGTAACTTTTATCTGTCCGGTAATTGATGCTACAACATTTTTTGCCCTTTGAATGAAATATCATTGGCAATTTATTAAAATTTGAACAAAGTTTTTTAATAACATTGTGTTATGTTACGAAATTTTATTAAAAGCTTTTTCAGTAGCTCGCTCGGTTTGAAAATTGAAAAATACGGAAGGGGGTAAGAGAAAGGGAGAAACACAAAAAAAAAATAATAAATCAGCAGCCCGAGAGTAGCAAATTTGAAAGCGTTAGAAGGATAAATTTGAACGGTATTATTTGGTTATCTCCGAAGCGCAAGCGATTTTCCCGGCTCTCTTTTTCCCCGCCAAGCTCTTCTGTACTTGATGTTATTCAGCGCGGCCCTGACAGAGAGAGGCCCACCCACCTATCCGCGAAGCCTCTCCTCTTGGCAGCCCCTTTCGTTGGGGGCGATGATTTGAAAATGGATTTTCTCGTCCCAAAGTTTCCTTCAGACATCGGGCGATGAAAGGAAAATCCGAAATCGCATGGAAATTTCTGTAAAGAAAATTGCTTGCCGAGAAAGAGAAGCAGGACTAAAAAAAAAAGAAAGCCGCCAGTCCGATAAAACATTGAGCTCCTTATACCGTCGTATATGCAAGTCAAACTCGGCAATACATTTGACTTGGCGGACAGAATCCGGCGGGCGTAGTGAGCGCCGAGCAAACAAGGTATAACCGGAAAATATCGAGTGGTTCGCCGTTTGCCGAGGTCCCTTCTTCCCAGGCTGCTCAGTACGAGGGAAATAAGTAACGAGATTACATCCATATTAATAGAAAAACAACGTGTACCGCCGGACTAGCAGAGTCCATGCCAGTACTAGCGCACCGAAATTAATGACTAAAGTTCCAAAATGCTTGCAAGACCAGCTTCGGCGCTTTGGGGGTCTAGGGGGAGGGAGCGACTGATGAAGTTTTCGGATAAGGCGTACCCGATGAGTAACGAGTCTCGAGAGTTCTCTCTCTCTCGCGCGCGCGCTAATGTCGAGTGAACGGGTTCCCGCGTTAAACGTCTTGAAATAGTTGGCGGGAAATTTTTCAAGGCTCTTTCCCGTATAATTTGTTCGCGGCCACTTTGGCCAGAGTCGCGGGGCAGGGGCGGAGAGGAAGCACACAGAAGAAGTAGGGGCAATAGCAGCGGGGGAAGTGGAGCGCAAACGGCCGCGAATTCGCAAAGAGCTATTAATAATTCAGAGTCCCAGGGCGAGAGTGCGCGAGCAAGCTCACTTGGAGCCCTCAGCAGCAGCAGCAGGAGCCAGCTCTCGCGCGCGTCATTTATTATAAATTGATAGTTGATAGGCGAAGATTTCGGAAAGGGATTCTCCCCTGCGCGCGCCCGGACTAATCTTTGCCCGCAAGCTCCACGGCGACGCGACGACGTGACACCACTATCTTCCCCCCGCCCCCAGACGATTCCGCGCGTTCTCTATCGATTTTCGATTGCGATGACGAGCCGAACTCCTCCTAGCGTATATACGACCTGCTGCCGCTGCTCCCACACCCAACTATCCGTTCTCGCACAGCATCTGCGGTTGGATTAATGCTGCATGTGTAGACACAGGGAGAGAGAGAGCCGAGCGATACCGATGCTCCCTGTGCTCTCGGCTATTGCTGCTTCGCATTCGTTTTACTTGTTTTGCGGTAGCGCCAGCAGCCGCTTTCAAATTGCTCCGATCGTTAGTTTCCCATTTAATTTTCACGACCATGTCACTGATTTGTTTTTTTTTCCACACTGTTGCCGCTTACTGTACTCCTGATCCTCCTGCCTTGTGTGCTCACTATCTCTCGTTTCGTTTTGCGGACTCTACAGTCCCGGGGATCGCTATCACGCGGTGTAATGCGCTTTGTAAAATCTTATATTGTTGACGGTAAAAGCGGCGCGCGCGTATATACCAAGGTTTGCCCTTTATTTTTCTCTCGCTCTCTTGTTTCTTCGCCAACGCGGCAAGCGTAGAGGCGCAAATATCCAAGCTCGCGCGCGCGCGCGCGCGCTACGAGCCTCGGCTTTACGAGCCTGATGAGAGAGCCTGTCAAAGAGCCAGGCATAAATTCTCCCCCTACCCACCCCCTCGCTTGCAAAGTCTCTCTCTCTCTCTCTCTCTCTCTCTCTCTCTCTCTCGCTCTCGGGGGTTTATTTTGATAATATACAGGAGGAAAACAGGCGGCTGAGTTGGGCCGTAATGTAGTCGGGGTGCGCACTCGATAATCGTTAAACTTTTATTTGCAAGCTCGCGGCAAATCATCGCGGCATCACGGCAAAATTAATTTGCGCTCGGGAATATACACGTCTACCGTGGCCGAGGATTACCAGCCGGCAAATTTCCCGATATCGCGCGCCCTGCAATAAGCGCAGCGGCAGGGCTACAGCAGCAGCTGGCATTGACAAAAGTAAATATTCCTTTAAACAAGTCAAAGAGCGAGTCGAAATGGAGCGTTGCATAATATAAGCGCCGCAGAGCCATTTATTCAAATGACGACGAAGAAGGACGGGGGCTGGTGGTAGGGGGGCGTTTGGCGCGGGCAAGCCCTGCAACTTCCAGCGCAAGTTCTCCATTACTTGCACGGAAGCGCCGCCGAGCTCCCCCCGCCCTTTCTCTTTCTCCTTTCCGTACGTCCCTACTCTTTCCCTATTCTCCCCGTTCCGTGTCCCACCCTCTCTCTACGGCCCCTCGGCTACATTTACGAGTGCGCCAAAGGCTCGAATGTGAGACTCGCGGTCATCGATCCTGCGCGCGCGCCCCGAGAGAAGAACAACCTCGTGCACTCGTCCGCCGGCGGCGACGAATCCGTATAAGGCACTCGCCGCCGGGTCGCGAGTGCTCTGGCCTCTCTCTCTCTCTCTCTCTCTCTCTCTCTCTCTCTCTCTCTCTCTCTCTCTCTTTTGCCCTCGGTACCCAGCCAGGCAGGTCGAAGCTCCTCTCTTTTTTCCCCTACTTACCCCTTTTTACCATTGACGAAGCCGCCGGGAGAAAGGGTTCTCGCAAGCGCGCGAAACGGAACTTCCGCGCCGCCGCGGGGGTTGTTACGTTAAACTCTCCCGGATTTTTGGATTCTTTTTTACCCTCTGTCCCTTTGTACGAGAAACGGGGGTAGGGGGAGCGAGCTAGTGCGGTAGAGAGAGAGTGAGCTAGAACGTATATATAGAGGTGGGAAAAAGTGCAGCGCGCGAAGTAATGAATTTGTTCGAGCTTTACCTGCAAGCTCACCCTCTGCTCCTTTTGGCGCGAATCGAGCGCTGCTCCGCCTTCAACCCCTTTTTTGCTCGACTGGCATATCCGACTGGGGTAGCAGGTTGCTTTTTAAATTTCGACGGCGCGTGTCACGCACAGACGTACACACACCGAACGACGACAGAGGGAGAGAGCGGCGACAGTTTTGCTGAACGTGGCTTAAAATTTTCAGCTCTGCGAAGCTTGCGCCGCCAACTTTTTCAATCATTTCGACCCGGTACCCCTTTTCCAAGGCACGCGCAACACGCTTGGGTAAAACGTCGTTTGCCCGAGTTTCATTTCGCATTTGCTTTGCCTGGACTAACCACCCCCGTCTTATCGGACTTTATTCCATCCCCCTCCTCCGGTTGCTTTTAGCTTTTCTTTATGAAACTTTATTTGCTCGGCGACTTCGCAGCAACCGTGTGTTTCGCCGGCGACATTGTCTTGGGCATTGGATCCAACTTGGCCAACTGCGAATCGGTGTCGTAGCTCTGTAAACAAATTTTCCCAATCTTCGTGATTCTATATGCATATATCCGCGCAGCTTCGAATAAAACGTCGCCGGGACAATCTTCACCGAGATTTCACCCTTTCGCATCTGGCAGTTGGACGCCGGCTGCCTACGAAGCGGCTAATCAAATTCGCCGGCTCTTGAGGAATCTCTACGTCGCAGTAAAGAAAGCAAATGACGCGACGTATGCTTCGCTTTGGGATTCAATCAATTCAAGGCGGCAGCAGTAGCTGTCTCCCTTCGTTCCGCGCTATTAATTCCCGCTGGTCAGGCTGATCCCTCTGCTTATTTTCCCATATCCGGCAAACTCGGCCGAAGTAAGGGGGAGCGGCGCCAAAGTCTCTGGAAGTTTAGAGCGAGCGCCGGGTCATCGATAATGCGAGCCGCGCGTTTACACGAGGCGGTCTGCGTGAGAGTATCGTGCGGTTATTGAAAAACGCGCGGCTGCGGTGTGGCGCGCGCGCGGGGGAAGAATTCGGTTGTGCCAGCGAGATAAGTTCTGCGGCAATGTGGAGGGGAGGAGGGCGGTGCCGCTAATGAAATTAGGTCTACTCTTTCTCTCCAAGTCGTGTGCAGCAGCGTAGGACACGGGAAGGTCTATCGGCGAGGCCGCTCGGGAGCCGAGTATCGAGACACTGGTGGGCCGCGTCGTCAGCGGTACTCTCTCCCGAGGCCTCCGGTCCGCCTCAATCTTCGATCGGAGCACGGCGGCTAAGGCGAGAGTGAGTCGGCGCGCACACATCGGCTCCCTTTTTCTCATCCTCCAGCAGCTCGGGCTCGGCAATAATTTCATTGTCTCCCGGCGAGTCCCCGGGCCCCGGCGTGGCCTCTATTCATTACGATGTCACGGCTACCCCTCCCCCCTCCCTACCGCCGCCACCGCCACCTCTAACGTCCTACGCCCATCTCTTGCCCAACCCTTCTTCTTCCTCCTCCTCCTCCTTCTTCTCGTCCACTCACCGCTGTCATATATATCTCTTTCTTCTTTTTTCCTTTTCTTCTTTTTTAATTTCCCTCACGACTAGAGATCCTGCATCGCGGTGCTTTCTCAAATTTAATGTTTTTTCCTCCGCTTTTCTTTCATTTACCCCCCTCGAATGTGTCTCGAAAGTCATTTAATAAATTGTGTTACTCTTTATTACTCGCTTTTAATAGCCCAATTAATTTTAAAAATCATATTGTTCCACGTGTCGTACACGTTACAATTAATAATAAAAAGAGAAATTCTTAAGACAGTATAAGAGTGCACATAAAATCTGTAAAAAAAAGCAATGTTGTATATTTACAAAACTGACGAGATTCCGGGGAGAATCCGAGCCGTCTTGATTCTCGGATTCAGGCTTTTGCATAATACGTGCGTCGCTGGCGTGCGAAAAACGAGAAGGAAATATTATATACGAAACCAGGGTGGTGGTGATGGTGGTGGTGGTAGGGGGCGCTAATTAAAAAGTATCTACGCTCTCCCAGAGAGGGGTCGGAGGAGGGTTAGCGAAGAGTGGGCGCACTCGCGTATTATGGCATGCGAAGCCTGCCACCTGTTTTGGCCCGCCGAAATTCCCGGGATAATTTACATGGCTTCTCACGTGCGCACATGGACGGCGAAACGTGCGCGGCGCGTAGTACACGCAGCAGCCAACGCAGAGCTTTGCCTCGAGGCCAACAGGGGCGGAGGGGCGACCAAACTCTCTCGTCGGTGTGTCGCTATAACGCCCTCGTCCGCAAAAACAACTAACACGCTCGGTGGAGAGAGAGAGAGAGAGAGAGAGAGAGAGAGAGAGAGAGAGAGAGGTGATGTCGAACAGCGATCTCAACGACCGCGATATGCCAGGGATATTTTTCAGCTCAACCGTATAGTGCTCTGCTGCGTTTCGCGACGCGCGAACGTTTATGCTCGTCGTGTGCTGTCGATGAAATGTAATATCGCTGCAGAGAGAGTGTGCGCGCGTTCGCGCGGGCCTCGTGTACCTCGTCTCGGACAAAGACATTCCACAGCTGCGACCGATGCGTCTTGTTTTACCCGTCATACCGATACTGCCATCATCACTACTTACGGCTTTTCTCGTTGCTTTCAACTAAATGATAATCTTTTTTTCTCTTTCTTATTATTTCAAGAATATACGCGTGCTTTCGGTAATGCGACCGAAGTGCAGCGTCTTTTTTTTCCACCTTTGCTGAGAAACATCCTGCAGAAGGAGAGGATGAAAAAAAATAAAGAGAGAGGGAAGATTTTATTTGCCGCGAAGCTCTCGAAATGTATGCGCGAATGCAAAAACTCAATAAAGCTAATGGACTGTCTTTTAAAACGTATATGCCTTAGCTCTCTCTCTCTCTCTCTCTCTCTCTCTCTCTCTCTCTCTCTCTCTCTCTCTCTCTCTCGGAAATAAAAAGGATAACAGCGTAAATTCATAAAGCTACGCAAGATTCGCATAAATTCCTGGTAAAATATTTTCCGCCGCCTGTATGAAACAGTTATATAAATGTAATCTTAATTTCATTAATAATATTTCGGTGGGTGAAAAAAAGAAAGAAAACATTAAATCGTCGCGCGCACAAAGGAGATTTAAATTGTCGGCCGGCAGTATAGTCGGCTAATACAGTTTTGCTCGTGACACTTTAATATTTAATATAGGGATGGCTTATCTTGGTCCGGGCTAAAGTTATTCACGCATAGAAATGGACGGGGGGAGAGAGAGAGGGAGCGCATACGAATGAAACTGAAAAGCTCTTTAGGAGGGGGCTGCGCAGAGAATCGAGATTTCGTTTCATTTAATATTTTCGAGGATCGAGATTGGCTTTGATGAAACACATAGATATATACTTTTAAAAGCACATCCGCGATAAAGCTAGTTGGATGAATTAAGCGCGAAAGCTTTTACTTTGTCTTAAAAGCCGGAGAGAGAGGAAAAAAGGACGAATGATGTTGGTTATACATATACACTTGCTTTTCTCGTCTAAATAACTCAGCACCTCCGGAGAGAGAGAGAGAGAGTCAACAAAAGCGTTGGCTCTCGTGATGCTTTTTCCCGGTAAAATAAATGACTAGCGATTACTAAGCCCTCCCAAGGGAGTTGGAGAAGACGAGTAGAGGCTGGGGGACGGCGAAGAGAGAAGCCTTAGAATCGAGAGAGCGGTCTTCACACTCGAAATGGCCCCTTTCAAGAGCTGCCGAGCAGATTAAGAAGAGGAGAGCGGGAGGTGCGGACAAATCAGTCGGCATGCAGATTCGAAAGCTCGTTAAGCTACGCGAGTGAGCAGCCAGAAAGAGAGAGCGAAAGGGGAAGGGGGTGGCCGGGGATAGGTCGCGGGAACGCTCGTCAGGGCGTAAATAATGGAGCCTCCTCGAGGGGGTCTCGGGCGAGCAGCGTCCCCAACGTGCAGCGGGGGTGTGAGCGGCGTGTATACGGCCACTACACCCGAAAGCTAAGCGGCCAATTGATCGGGGGAGGGCTTGGAGGCGGCAAAATTCGCCCTCGGCGGCCGCGGGGCTAATTTTGAAATCTCCGCAGGCGAGCGAGCAAGCGCGGCTCTCTCGCAGCCGGTGCACACACGGCCCCGCGCGCCATGCTCTCGCATGCTCCGCGAGTCCGCGCGCTCAATAAATGATGCCGTCTGTGGGGGCCGGGCTATTACGGGGCCGATTAATAATTCCCCGCGCAAATTTGCCCGTCGATAAATAATTGGCAGAGAGCGAGCACCCCCCTACCTACCTCTACCTTTTCGCTCGCTGTGCTGGGCACTGCTGCTGCTGCCCTCGGATAAATAATTCCCTCTGGCCCGTACGCGCGCGCGGCGATAAATATGCGCCCCCTCCTCCCGCCCGCCGCTCAACCCATACGCCCGAAAGGGAGAGAGACCTATACGACCGCGTTACTCGACAAATTTTAACGCCGGCCGTTCGCCAACGTTTGACTGCTCTTTCCCTTCCTCATTCCCACAAGCACGCACCAGCGGCGCGTGCACCTTCGATAATTGCAGTACTGCCTTCTCTCTCTCTCTCTCTCTCTCTCTCTCTCTCTCTCTCTCTCTCTTTCTCTCTCGGTCGCGTCCTTATACTCGTTACGAAGTTTGTACAGATTTGCGCGGGATTTTTCCATCGAGACCCCTGGTAGATCTCTCTGTTTTCAATTAGCCGGGGCCCCCACCAGCTCGGATGCAGCAGGGCTCGATGGGGCTTGATGGGCTTACTAAAATCGGCCTATTAATTCTTAACGTGTCCGAACGGCCGCGCGCACAGAGAGAGAGAGAGAGAGAGAGAGAGAGAGAGAGAGTCGACGGCTTATGGAGTACAGTGATCTGCCTGGCTCTTAATCACTCCTCATCAGATAACGGCCCTCGCTAACTGGTATATATCTCTGCCGATATTTCCCGTCCAAGCTCCCCCCCCCCTTCCGCTGCATCAACGCTGCGCACAACTGTTGTAATCTAATATCTTTCGCATTACAGAATTAACTCGTTATCGACTTCAACCCCCCACCCCACCCACTCTGTCTCTTTCGCGAATGCGGATTGAATTCGCCGTCAATAGTACTTTATTAATGGCCCTTGGAAATCTTCAAATCCCATCGAGCTATTCATAAGGCAGAGAGAGAGAGAGAGAGAGAGGGCGAGTGAGCGCGGGCGGCCAATAAAGACTGCAATTAACAAGTAATAACAATGCATAGCAGAGAAGAGGGTCTATAGTACGGGGTGCAAGAGAGAAATGGCCCGTGAGCACACGTACATGAGTGTCGCGGCGTGGCCCGAATAAATATTGACGAAAATGCGCGGTTGATGTGTAACCAAGGGAACACTTAGCACCGACTGCATTTTGCAACGATATAGCCTCTCCTCTAATACAGGAGAGCAGCGAGCTGTAGTGTGTGTATACGTGTAAGTGAGTAGGCTTGGGCGCATAATAGCAGCAGCTCCCTTACGACTGTTGGCCGCGCTCTCTCTCTCTCTCTCTCTCTATGCGCCTGCTGCGCTAGATTACTAGGTCGCACTTTAATTATTCGCCGAGGCGAAAAGGCTCTCGGAGCCAATTTGATGTAGGAAAGTGAGTAAGGGAGAGCTAGAGTAGGAGGGCGGAGGTCGGAGGTTGGTTGGTTGGTGGGAGGGGAGCTCGCCGGAGTCCCCCCCCCCCCAACGACGACAGTAAGTTTCTTAGCAGATCCGCCTCGGTCGTGTTACTCTCTCTTCCAGCTCGGTGGCCTCCGAGCCAAGAAGCTTTTATCCGCAGGCCCGGCCTGCTCCGGCAGCTCCCGCAATCTTATCGGATTGCCGAATACCCCCGGCTGACGACATGCCGAATCGAATCGTCATATATATATAATCCCCCGGCGAATCTCCGAGCCTTTTTCTCTCTTCCTGCGATCCTCCGTCTCCCTTTTTCGGATGCTGCAACTCTTCTCTCTATTTTTGCCGCGATCCGAAAACACAGAGAACGTGGTGTGCGGTTTGGCGAAAGTACACGCTCCTTCGCTCGGAATTAAGTCCCCCTTTGATCAACAGCTGCTTTCCCTTATCTTCGACTCGGCGAATTCGGAAAAATCATTTGGTTTCCTTAATCCCGAACCTCCCCTGTCTTTCGCTTTCTGCAGCACGCAGCGAATATTTCTATCTCTCGCGCTCGGTTTGATATTCCTGCGAGGTCGTTGAAATGCTTGTCGGGGAGAGGCGTACACTTGAAAGTCAAATTAAATGAATGGAATTTGTAACTAGCGCGGCGAGAGAGCTAATTTTACGAGCTATGTAGAAAGTTGATGAGCCTCGAGTTATACACACACTCGCGGCGGTGGTCTGCCCTGTGTCTGACATTGGTTTAAATTTTGATGAGCCCCGGCGCTCATGGTCTACCGCTCGAATCAACTTTTGTAATAGTTTGTAATCCGGAAATATTTTATGTAATACTTGGAAAGCTTTGGGTAGCGCGCGAAGAAAAAAATCCCATGATACGCTAGCTTAAACTCTGCATTTACACTTGGACGAATTGCTGAAAAAAAAATCCGAGCACTTCGTAGCGTTAAATTTTCAGCGATTTTTCTTTCTCTCTGTCTGTTTGTAACTTGCTGTTCATTTATTTATTAAATAAAAAAAAAATTATACGAGCGAGCAAACGAACAAGTGCTGTTTATAACTGCATGGAAACGCGATGATTCTTTGTTTCGTATCGAAATGTAAATGGCATGCATCGTTTGTTTTTATTCATCTATAAAATGTTATATTTGCGATAAAAAAGAAATTTACGTTAACGTTAAAGAATATTTACGTTGATTCTCTTTTTTTTTCCCAGGCAACATAAAAACAAAAGTGGTGTTGGACGTGGAAGCGAAGAGCGGCTATTGGCTTACCGTTTACGCCCAAGATCATGGCGTTGTTCCACTCAGCTCGAAATTGCAGGTAAGCTAAACCTTTGACATTAGCTCCGTTACTCTTTGTTTTTTTTTCAGCTCAACTCTTTTAAAACTGAATTTTCCAAAACTAAAGTAATTGATCCGGCAACAAAATGAATTTTACCCTCAAAGAGAGGCGTGTACCGGCGAAAATCATGTTACTCCGTTATTATTTTAGTAAATTTCATTGTAAAAAAA